>JAKGSA010001291.1:0-78985 GCA_033558755.1 Philaethria dido | reverse complement strand
ATGATAGTGGTCGCGAGCCAGACGGAGGACGAACCTCCTACCACCAAACCGATTGTATCTTAAAAACAAAACTCATTCACAAAGTAAATGTAAAATATTCAGTAGTAAATTATTCAGATGTAAAACTTGTCTCTTGTATTCGAGTAATTAGCCCAAATTGTCTGAAGACGCTCGTAAAGGATATACTTTGGATGCACTTGGTACTGTTTTAGGGGAGTTACAGATGTAGCTTTTTGTTGTTTTTTGTTGTGAACAATTATTTAGCGACGTTGTTCATTTTATGTGATGGCTAAAAAACGCCTGTCGTTGCGAAGAGGCACAAACGTGCGACTGTAAACGCGACAGGTTGTGGGTTCGATTTCAACTCCAGGAAATGCAATTCATTTCCTGGGTTTGGTAACAAGGCAAAGCGCGCCATTGAGTTCTGCCACTCAGAACGCAATGCCTCAATTCGGCGGAAAGTGGGGAACGGAGTGTCTTAACACTAGGTCCTCTCTGTCTACCCTGCTATATGCGGGATACAGCGTAAAGCTATGCATGTACAGCGTGAAGCTAAAAAATGATTAAACTCGCGTGAGGACACGTGACACTGATCTGAAATTCATAAGAAGCACGTAAACTTTGAAAATTGAATGAAAAAATAGACAATCCATCATTTTTTGAAATAAAATCAAGTTGTTTTGGTTTCAATTCAATTGATAAATCCTCTCGAGGATTCGATTTGTTGTGTTTGAATCTTCCACCTATACGTTTTCTTTTTTTTTTAACCTCACGCTGTAACCCGCATATAGCAGGGTAGAGCAAGGGAACCTGAAAACCTAGTGTTAAGACACTCCGTTCTCTTACAACAATTTTGTTCCCCACTTTCCGCCGAATTGGGGCATTGTGTGCTGACTGGCGGAACTCAACACCAGGCTTTGCCTTATTAGCAGACCCAGGAAATCAAAATACTAACATTTCCTGGAGTGGGAATCGAACCCACAACCTATCGCGCTTACAGTCGCATGCTTGTGCCTCTGCGCCACGACAGACGTTTCCTACTCTGCCATAATAAAGTTTACTTCTGCCAGTACTCCCAGAGTGCAAGCCGTTGTTTTTTTTAAGCTTCTCGCTATTCTTTTATCCCGCAAATAGCAGGCTAGGCAGAGGGAGCTTAAGAACCTAGCTAAGACACTCCGTTCTCTTTAAACAGTCCAGTTCGGGCAGAACTCAACGCTGTGGTGGCCTTATTACCAGAGCGAGGAAATGGTAATACTTAATATTATTTAATATTTTTATATTTAGTATTCATTTTTTGTTTTTTTTTTTAAGTATTTTTTATATATATTTTATAGCTTTTATATAGAGCGTTTTGACGTCTTACAAGAGACGTGGGTTCGAATTCTACGTATAATTTTTTGTATGTGTTCTAGAATTTAGAGAAAAATCTTGAGATTTTACTGAAGTATTAATCTCTACCTTTACAAGTGAGAAATTATGAACTTTTCAGCAGTATAAATTTAATTTAAATAATTTTCTAAAAATGTTCAACCAAAACTTTTATATTTTGCCCAGTTACGGCTACGCTTATTTTTTTTCATTTTTAATACAGTTACGGAGCTCCAAGCATCCTTAATGTATACATTTTTTAACTTCACGCTGTATCTCTCATATAGCAGGTTAGGCAGAGGGAACCTGAGAACGTAATGTTAAGTACACTCCGTTCCATACATTCCGCCGAATTAGGACATTGCGTCCTGAGTGGTGGAACTCAACGCCGCGCTCTGCCTTGTTACCAAGCCCAAGAAATGAAAATACTAAATTTTACATTTCCTGGAGTGGGAATCGAACCCACAACCTGTCGTGTTTACAGTCGCATGCTTGTGCCTCTACGCGACGACAGGCGTTACTTACTTAGCTTCATGCTTTATCATTTACGCACATATCAGGGTAGGCAGAGAGAAGGCGAGAACCTAGTGTTAAGACACTCCGTTTTTTTAGTTTCACGCTGTATCCCGCACATAGCAGCGTATGCAAAGGGAACTCGAAAACCTAGTGTTAAGACACTCCATTCTCTTTACATTTTCGTTTCTCCATACACATACAAAGCAAAATCGATAGAAGAGCAAACGTAAAACGTCACATAAGGCAGAATTAATAGATCCTAATACAAAGGGAAATTGACAATTTGTCACAAATAACAATGGGGCCCCTGCGTGTTGTAACGTCACTGCCTATAGCTAAGTCCATTATAACGATTAGGGTATTTTTTAACTTACTTCAAAAAAGAAGGGTATTATCAATTGTTATTTTTTTTAGTGTATTACATACACTAAAAAAAATAACAGCTTCTTTATCTTTCAGATAGCTTCACGCTGTATCCCGCATATAGCAGGGTAGGCAGAGGGAACCTAGTCTTAAGACACTCCGTTCCCCACTTTAAGCCGAATTGAGGCATTGCGTGCTGAGTGGCGGAACTCAACGCCGCGGTTTGCCTCGTTATCAAACCAGGAAATGTGTGTGTATGCATTACTGCAAATATTTTTACTGGGTGTACATATTTTTATGATTTTTTTTTGTAAGTAATATGTATGTGTATATATAATGTTTTTGATATGGTTTTATTTAAATTTAATTAAGTTTAAGAGTTATTCGTAATATTTTTACTTTTTTGTGCATTTTATTTGGAACGGCTTTTTGTGAAAATTTTAATAATAAATTCAATGTGGAGCTGTTAGCAAATAATTTTTTGAAGTGTTTTTTTTAGATAAGTTGCTGATTTTAAAACACTGAAACTAAGATTTTTGCAAAAGAAGTTGCTCTTAATCTGGGCATATCTGGATAGAACATAAGACTTACTACTCGCAGCACTTGGACGACTTGAAGAGATGCAGATTCGAGTCCCGCTGTATTCTAAGATATTATAATCTTGTTTAAAATATATTTATTGTATTGATCTTTTTTTTTTCTTCTTTTTTTTAACTTCAAGCTGTATCCCGCATATAGCAGGGTAGGCAGATTTTTTTTGTTTTCTCTACAATTTAACTCCCACACTTTCTTGGTGACCTTTTTTTTTTAACTTCACGCTGTATCCCGTATATAGCGGGGTAGGCAGTGGGAACCAGAGAATCTAGTGTTAAGACATTCCATTCTCTTCCAACATTTCCGTTCCCCACTTTCCGCCAAATTGAGGCATTGCGTGTTGAGTGGAGGAACTCAACGCCGCCCTTTGCCTTGATACCAAACCCAAGGAATGAAAATACTGAATTTTATATTTCCTGGAGTGGGAGTCGAACCCAAAACGTGTCGCGTTTTCAGTCGCATACTTGTTTTCCTCTGCCTACCCTGCTATAAGCGGGATATAGCGTAAAGGTATGTATGTATGTAACTAGAGAACGGCGTATTTTGACACTAAATCCTCCTTTAATATGGAAAAAAGCTTAATACTGAAAAAAAAATTGTTGTCACATATGCTGAAAAGCAAGAGCTCTCGAACCAAATCACAGACGTCTGGCGCTTACAAAATTCAAGTAGACCTTTTGAGATCTAAGTTACTTCATTTCATCATGTAACGTGTATGAAAAGAAGCTTAAATCATTTTCGTGAACTACGAATAAAAGCGAAAAACGTCAGCTTCACGCTTTATCCTGCGTCGTGGAGTTGTCATAGAAAACCGACTTTCAAGACACTCAGTTAGTGGCTTCCCATCTGAATTCGAAACATTGTGTGTTAAATGTTAAATTATCGCCTATCGTGGCGCAAAGGCACAAGCGTACGACTGTAAACGCGACAGGTTGTGGGTTCGATTCCCACTCCAGGAAATGGAATTTTTCAGTTCCTTGGTTTGGTAACATGGCAAAGCGCGGCGTTGAGTTCCGCCACGCAATGCCTCAATTTGGCGGAAAGTGGGGAACGGAATCTTTGTAAGAGAACGGAGTGTCTTAACACTAGGTTCTCAGGTTACCTCTGCCTACTCTGCTATATGCGGGATACAGCGTGAAGTTAAAAAAGAAAAAAAAACACAAAACATTCAGTTCGCTTACCGTCGTCGTTTCATTAAGATAAAACGATCGATGAAAAAAAGATCGGAGATGTGTAAATATAATTTAATGAATACAATTATAAAGAACAAATAACCCGACTGAACTAATTCTTCAAATTTAGGAAGCAAATACAGATAAAGTAGGCAATAAAAGCTAGTTATGTGTTATATATTTACCACACACGGTACCCACCAACGATTTTGTTGTTTTATTCATGACGTAATTGCCTTTAAAGGCGGTCATATTGAATTAAGAATGACGTCACATATCTAAGAACACTTGGAGTATCAGTTCCTATCTAGCGAAATCCTAATTATATAAATCCGTCGAAGGATTTGGAAGATATGAGGTAATAAAGAATAAACTCCTTTGAAGTCGTGTGAATGTAATCTATGCGATATGCGGGATCCATCGTTACGCTATAAAAAAAAGAACATTAAAATGCGGCGTTGGATTCCGCAATTCCACATTCAATGTGTGGATTCCAGGCCAAATGTAAAGAAAGGAGTATGTTAACACTAGGTTCTCTTTAACTACCTTGCTATGGTTTAGGGTTCGATTCCCAATACGACTAATGTTTTAATTCATTTCTTAATATTTAACCTCTCACCCGGGAGGCTCATCATAGTTGTATATTTATTGTAAAATTTTATTTGAAAAGAGCAACTGTTGAGTTTCTTGCCGGTTCTTCTTAGCAGAACCGCCTTCCGAGCCGGTGGTAGCTTCCGTTAGGACTGACACGACTGACACCTTTGTAAATTGACGATTCGAAAGTGCTTGTAACAGCCTACTTGAATAAAGAATATTTTGATTTTGATTTTTGATTTTGAACTATAAAAATAATCCATTTTACATTTGAATTCAAAGACTTATTCACATTGTCACATAATAAAAATAGTACCACCAAAAAAAACAGAGAACGGAGTGATTTATCGCTACCGTACCCACAAAACGTGGTAGATGCATAAAGATAAAAAGAAATTTACAATTCGTTAACAGTCATCGTGCGCTCGAGGTTTTCGAAAGGGTAACGCTTTACACCGCCTCATATTTACTTGATTTATGATATAACTGTCAACTTCCTCTTATAGTGAAAGATGTATGGAGTGAAGCTGTAAAAAATGTATGTTCCCATATATTGTGTTAGGAGGTCACATAATGGGGTGGGTGTGAATTTAAGCCGTCGTGGCGCAGTGGAATAGATTGACTGTAACATACGATTGGTTGTGATTCGATTGTCAGTCGGGGAATGGTTATTTTTAATTGTTTTCAGGTTTCGGCTATGGTAAGGTGTAGGTATGGTGTTGAGTTCCGCCATTAATACTTTGTAATGTCATGATTTTAAGTGAAAATTGGAGTTTTTTCGTTTCTTAAAAAAGAAACAATTTTTATTCATATATTCAATAATTAAAATTTTAACATGAAAATAAAATCGACTTCACATAAAATACAACAAAAAATTACATTATTACGAATAACTCAAAAACTACTTGCCATATCTTAACTAAAAAATAGGTACCACAGAAGCACTAGCTTTAACAGCTTCACGCCATCCGTACATGGTAGATATTCCTTATGTACGGACAAAGCGGTTTGGGTCTACATTCTTTATTCGCACAGCGAAACTATGGAACTCATTGCCGGTTACTGTTTTTCCTAAGTCATACAATTTGGGGGTCTTCAAATCAAGAGTCAATAGGTTCTTTCTAGGCAAACGTGCATCATCGTAGACCACATTAATGCTTACCGTCAGACTTTGATGCGGTCAAACGTTAGCCTATCAATCATAAAAAAAAGGCTATCATATAAAAAAAGAATCATCACACCCACCCAATATGTAAGCAATGTAAATAAGCTATCCGGTAACGCATAAAACGACAGTAGAATTTAGAACTTTTTGTTTAAAGCCGGTTAATAATCAAGAAATTGACTTTAAAGATATTTAGTTCCAGTTCATTTATAAGCCGTATATCGCTTATAATTCCCAAAGCGTACTATTTTGTTTGGCATGAAATACTGAAACGAAATACGAATATATTTGGCGTATCGTCTTTTATATGCAAACATTATTTTATGCAATTGTCTTTTATACAATAGAAAGGAATGTGCATTTTGAAAATTAGGCAAAAGAGTGGTAAGTGGATTAGTTTCAGGCTATTGTAGCGGATAGTGTCTCACTGTAAAAGCAGTTAGTGTGGGTTCGATAACTATACTAGCTACACCATAAAACGTGTAGCTAATAATAAATACTACTTAATAAACAATCGTAATAAATGCCTATCGTGGCGCAGAGGCACAAGCGTGCGACTGTAAACGCGACAGGTTGTGGGTTCGATTCCCACTCCAGGAAATGGAATTTTTCATTTCCTGGGTTTGGTAACAAGGCAAAGCGCAGCGTTGAGTTCCGCCACTCAGCACGCAATGCCTCAATTCGGCGGAAAGTGGGGAACGGAGTGTCTCAACACTAGGTTCTCTCTGCTTACGGATACAGCGTGAAGCTATTTATATATGTATGTATGTATGCCAAGAACTATAGATCATATGGTATTCGAAGTCTCACCCATTAAAATAAAAGATACATTATCCAACTAAATCATAATAACTTAAATACAGTTTTTTAATGTTTTTTTTTTCCACATAGCTGGGTAGGCATAGAGAACGTAGTGTCAAATCTCTCCGCTTTCCATTTAATTTGGAACAAAAACAGAGTGCCGTATCACTATGTTCCAACAACCTAGCTAGCCTAGCTAGCTAAGCGGAACCAGCATAAAATAGTTCATTAAAAGCATATTTGATAAATTCGTGCAGCTGAATATTTTAGGTTGAAAATTTTGTTAGGAATTCTGTTCATTTGGCCAAGCTAAGTAGCGCATTTGAATTCAATGATACGCAAAATTTATTATTGCAAGGCACATGAGAGGACGAAATTGCATTCAGCGTTTTGTGTGAATAGGTTTTAGAGTTAATGCTGTAATAAAACTTGGAACTGTGGTTCAGTGGAAGAGTGTCTGGTTGTAAATGCGGTAGTGGGTTCGATTCTCACTTGGTGGCGTGATGATTTTTGTGAGGGGATGTGGTTAGGATAAAATTCCCCTCCGCCGCTGGGTAGCGTCCCATAAGAGGCGGGTATCCCAGTAGTTAGGTGGTAGGAGGTTCGTCCTCCGATTGGCTCGAGAGTTCGATGACATGTAAGGTTTTTTCTTATTCCCATGCCTCAAAATGTGGTGGTTCCGATGGCATCTATATTGTTTCCTCCCTCATCTGATCACTAGATCGGCAACGCATTTACAACTCCTTTAGTGTTGTAGATGTTCGTGAGTGAAGGAGACCACTTACCATCAGGTGGTTCTTCTCTCATTTTTCGTCCTTAATGAATAAAAAAAGAAAGAAATTTGAATCATTTTCATAACCTTAAACTAGTTAGGCTCAAATTTGAATAGAAAGCGGAGAATGGAGTGTCTTGACGCTAGATTTCCTCTGCCTATCTTAATTTGCAAGAAAAAGCTTGAATAAAACTATACTTAAGTTTCTATGTTTTTAGATAATATCTGTTTTAGTTTTGTGGGTGTAATTTTAATAGAATATTAAATTTTTTTTTTTTTGTAAAACGTATAAAAAATTGAATGTGACGTGAGCCTCTTGGACATCTAAGTCCTGTGATCGCTGAACAATAATTACATATCATTTTTAATTCACGCTGTATCCCATATAGCAGGGTAGGCAGAGGGAACCTGAGAACCGACGTGTTAAAACACTCTATTCTCCACTTCCCATCCCAAATCAAGACATTACGTATATAGTAGCGGAACCAAGCGCCGGACATACATTATACATACATAACTTCACGCGGTTTCCCACATATAGCAGGGTAGGCAGAAGGAACCTAGTGTTAAGACACTCCCTTCCCCACTTTCCGCCGAATTGAGACATTGGGTGTTGAGTGGCGGAACTCAACGCCGCGCTTTGCCTATAAACGTTATAACTTATAATAATTTTATTTATTATAATTAATAAATATTAAATTTACTAATAACTATTTCGATACTAAATTTAAGTGGCTACCTATTATAAAGTTTAGCGGTGGGTGCTTAATTTAAAATCAGTTAACCGCGAATTTGCAACCGCTGACCACTTCATCTGTGTAATTGGATACAAGTACATAGGTGTGTATGTATATATTGATATTTGGTCATATTTTAATTATTGGTTAACATAACTTAATGGTGTACATAAAATATAATAATTTACCGCGGTTTTGTTTGACTTCATGTTAATGTTAAGTACGGAAAGTGGGAAATGGAATTGAAAGAGAGCGGAGTGTCTTAAAACTAGGTTCTCAGGTTCTCTCTGGCTACCCTGCTATGTGCGGGATACAGCGTGAAGCTAAAAAACTACTGCCTTAGTTGATTTTTTAAAGCTTCTCGCTTTATGTTGTCCCGCAGAACTACATACATTATACTCCCATATATCTCTCTCCGTACCAAAATAGAGGTGTTAAGTGACAAAACACAATGCCGCGTTTCTTACCAGAACGGGGAAATGAAAAAGAAAAAAACAACAGCTTTACGCATGGTTAAATTATAACTCAAAAATGACTTGTCTGATCTGAATTGAATTTAAATGGGACCACGTTAGAAGCACCAGCTATCATACAAAAAGAAGAATTATCAGTTTCATTTGCGGTAACGCGCATTAAAGAACGATCGCATTGAGAACGTCCATCTTTTTTTGAAATGGGTTAAAAATAAAATTAGAGATAGGTCACTACGTAATATAGTATAGAAAGCTAAGTTATCAGTGTCCAATAGGTGACTATATAATGCGACATTTATGAAATATTATTCAAGATATACAACCTCTTAATTGCCCTAATGAATTGAATATAAACTAGAATAATAAAGAGTAAAAATTTACAATAATACTAATAAAATAAGCAAAGAAATTATGTTAATCGATGAAGAAAAGACTTTCTGATAATTAAAACTTCTAACACAAAAGAAAACGGACTTCAAAGTAAAATGCTTGTCATGGCGCAGATGCACAAGCGTGCGACTGTACATGCGACAGGTTCTGGGTTTGATTCCCACTCCAGGAAATGTAAAAGTTTAGTATTTTAATTTCCTGGGTTTGGTAACAAGACAAAGCGCGCCTTTGAGTTCCGCCACTCAGCACGCAATGCCTCAATTCGGCAAAAAGTGGGGAACGAAGTGTCTTAACAATAGGTTCTTAGGTTCCCTCTGCCTACCCTGCTATGTGCAGGTGAAGCTAAAAAAAATGCTTTAAAAATAAAATTATTACGAATAATTAAAAGTTACTAGTTACGTCTTAACTAAATTTAAATGGACTATATTAAAAGCACTAGCTATTATATAAAAAAAAAATCATTTAAATTAAGTTCACCAAGTAAAAGCTTATACGGTAACATAAAAAATACAATCAAATTGATAACATCCTTTTCAGTTCATTCTTTAATGATAGCGCTTATAACGTGCCAATTAAGAAAAAATCACTTCGCCCATATCACTTCACAAAATCGGTTAAAAAGTAGTGACGCGTCACTACCTTCAAATCCAGTTCACGTTTACTAAATATTATCCAAGATTTACAACCTCATTAGTATACTAATTGCCCTTATAGGTACATAGTCTGGTACAGAAATAGCTTCTAAATTCTCAACTAACGGCTGTAACATATAGCGCACGGTGTATGTGAAAATTAAAGGAATAATTAACTTTTGAGACTATCATGGTATAGTGGGATAATTTCTGACTATAAACATGGTTGGTTCTGGGTTCGGTTCCCACTTGGGGTAGATATTTATTTTAGATTAAAGCTATATTCGTTTACCCGCCCTGGTGGTTAAAGAACGGCGTTGAGTTCTGCCAGTTATAATTAATAATTTATTTTAGAGGCCTTATCTTGGTCGCTCTGGTATGACAAAACGTAAGCGATGAGCGATAAGGTAAAAGCGTTAGACTACTTTAAAAAAAATAAAAAAATTGACTTATATACATTCACCAAGAAAACAAAAACATGGTCGTTATGACACAGTGAGACAGCGTATGACTGTAAACGCAATCGATCATAAGTTCGATTCCCACGCGTGGTCGTGGTGACATTATTATAGATTATTTTAATTTCTTCGGTCCTATAAGAAAACGCGGCCTTAAATTCTACCACTTTATAACCAATATCTCAAAATCGTGCGAAAAGCGGAGAACGCAATGTCTTGACACTAGGTACTATTTGAATGACTTGCTTAGCGAGAAAATGCGTTAAGTATAAAGTAACTGTCATTTAAATTTGACGTAAGGTAGTGCTGTCTCGCTTAGTACCTTTCTTAAACAGTTCACACTAGGTCACAGCCGCAGCTGAACGATCACACATTGCTGGAGTTTGGAGTTAGGAGGTACTGGTATCTCACAGACGTAGGCACAGGAAAAAATCCTGGATTCTAAAAGACGTCACCTCACTGACAGACTACACCTCAGTCAAATATTAATAAAAAGTTCACCTCAGTTGCAGAAGGTTAATTGTTATTTGATTTAAATATACATTGTCTATAAAACTTGTAAAAAACGACAAATTAATGGCGCAAACTTGATTTCTTTTTTAACTTCACGCTATAACCCGCATATAGCAGGGTAGGCAAAGGGAACCAGAGAACCTAGTGTTAAGACACTCCATTCTCTTTCAACAATTCCTTTCCCCACTTTCCGCCGAATTGAGGCATTGCGTGTAGAGTGGCGGAACTCAATGCCGCGCTTTGCCTTGTTACCAAACCTAAGAAATGAAAATACTAAATTTTACATTTCCTGGAGTGGGAATCGAACCCACAACCTGTCGCGTTTACAGACGCACGCTTGTACCTCTGCGCCACGACAGGCGTTGATTTCTACCACACACAATATCCCGAATTCTAAAAACAGAGAACAGAGTGTCTTAACACTCTTTTTCTCTGACTTTCCCATAAAATTTTAACAATTCTAGCAAACACTACTAAAATAAATAACATTTTACAATCTGATACATATCGTTCTATCAGATAGCGTCATAAGCCATACAAATGATATGCCCTCATGAAATATGTTTGTTACCAAGTGTTGACAACGGTTATACGCGTATAAATATTTTGAATACCCTTTTCTTTTTGGAGACAAAGGGTTATTGATTTTATTGTACGGTTAGGTTTCTTGGATTTTCAAGGGTCGGTTAGAATTGTATTAAGTAATTGTTTTGATGGGAATTGTAAGTATTGTAAGGTAGATAGGAAAAATAACCTGACAAGAGTGGTATCGCCACAGTACTATAAAAACTACTTCCTTTATGTTAATTCGTATGTAAATGTTATCCATTTCTTACACTTTGTTATGTACATATATACATATGTATGTATGAGTGCTTCACGCTGTATCCCGCATATAGCAGAGTAGGCAGAGGCAACCTAGTGTTAAGACACTCCGTTCCCCACTTTCCGCCGAATTAAGTAATTGCGTGCTGAGTGGCGGCACTCAACGCCGCGCTTTGCCTTGTTACCAAACCCAGAAAATTAAAATACTAACATTTCCTGGAGTGGGAATCGAACCCACAACCTGTCGCGTTTGTAGTCGCGCGCTTGTGCCTCTGTGCCACGACAGGCGCTCGTTTTATTTACTGATTCACACTTTATCCCGTATAGCAGAAATAGTTATAGAGAACCTAGTGTCAAGACACTCCGTCTTGCACTCTCCATCCAAAATTAAGACATTGGGCGATGAGTGGTGAAACTTAACGCTTTGCATTACCTTTTCATACCAGAGAAAAGAAAATAATTTAAATTCTTTACCCCAACTGGAAATAGATCCCACAATCTATCTCATTCACAGCCAAACAACGTCCCACAATCTTACAAGTATTCACAATAAAATCCAATCCTTTCAAGAACAGCAAATCAAGAAATCTTACCCTAAGCCCTTAAAAAGTGAACCAACAATGGGCACTGATAATTGAAGTGAGATTAAAATTAGATTCTGAATAAGTTGTATTTCCCTTACAAAGTCTTGGTTAAAATGATAATATTGCTTAAAGATTAGCTGCACAATGAAGCATTGTTAGAAGTATGCTTGAACTTTTCAATCCGTGTTTCATTTTATGATAAGGTTTTGGGGTTCGATTTCTGCTTTTGTTATTTAATATTACTTTTATTACTAAAGGCCATTATGGAGTGGGATAGTGTCTGTCTGTAAACGCGAATGGTTGTAAGTTCGATTCCCACTAGATGGAATATTTTTTTTATTTCTACGCTTTAGTATCGTCTGTTGTGGCGCAGAGGTACAAGCGTGCGACTGTACGCGATTGGTTGTAGGTTCGATTCCCACTCTAGAAAATAGAATTTTTTATTTCCTGGGTTTGGTAACAAGGCAAAGTGCGGCGTTGAGTTCCGCCACTCAGCACGCAATGCCTCAATTCGGCGGAAAGTGGGGAACTTAGTGTCTTAACACTAGGTTTCCTCTGCCTACCCTGCTATATGCGGGATACAGCGTGAAGCTATGTATGTATGTAGTAAAACAAAGCGTAGGGTTGAGTTCCACCTCTCAGCAACATAATGTATTAATTACGGGCGGAGAGTGAAAAAGGGTACAATAATAAAAAAAAACCTAGTGTAAGCCAAGACACTTCTTGACAATAAAGCGTGAAGGTGCTGTTGGTTACCTCCACGCGTTCCTGAAAAAAACAGTCTTAAAAGGTTAGAAAGAAAAGAAAAGAAGAGAAGAGAAGAGAAGGGAAGGAATTGAAGAGAAGAGAAGAGAAGAGAAAAGAAAGGAATATGGACAGATAAACAAGACGATTAACAAACGTGTTTTTAGGAGTTCCAGTTCTTTCTTTTGAGGTACGGTATCCCAAAAAGTATAAATACACGCAAAAGATGATATGTAACGATGATCATAATTTATACATGAAAATAATTATTACAAGGCACAGCTTTGAGTTCCACCAGTTAAAATCCAATGCTTCGAAATCAGGCGGAAAGCGGAGTACGGAGTGTCTCGACACTAGATTTTCTCTGACTAACATTTCGGTATAAAGTGTGAAGCTACTTTTTTAATAATTATTAACATACTTAACTACAGAACCCCTACAGAGGCTCTATGGGCCAACCCGATGACCCGCCCATGTTCATGGACGGAGAAGACTCCCATGGCCATAGGCCTAAGAGCCTGAAGCCATCACCCCTCCTCCCCAGGGAGGAGAGTGAAGACCCCTCATACTTAACTCGATACAATGATTTTTGTTTAACAATTTCCATCCACAATTCAATTTTACGAATCGAATGAAATTAAACTTATATGAGAATTTAACTGTCAATATTTAATTATAGCACTTATTGAGTTTTGATTGGAATTGCATTGGAATTAATCAATAATAAATATTTAAATACATGTTTTTTAAGAGATCATCGTGGTGCAGTGAGATGGTAACTGACTGCAAATACTATTGGCTGTGTGTTCTATTCCTACTCGGGGAAATGATATCTATATTTTTTTTTTTTAACTTCACGCTGTATCCCGCATATTGCAGGGTAGGCAGAGGGAACCTGAGAACCTAGTGTTTAGACACTCCGTTCTCTTTCAACAAATCTCGTTCCCCACTTTCCGCCAGATTGAGGCATTGAGGTATCTATATTAATACGTGAGGCAAAAACTTTGTATCCCTTTTTACGAAAATTACGCTGACGGAAGAGCATGAAACTTCTATTTTATAATGCGAAGAATGATAATATCTTTTTTAAAATAATGCATAAAAAATATATTAAATTAACAAAACAAATGTTACACACACTACCGTGATTTGACATCCATATTGATATAAAATACATTGCTAAACACAACGCGTTGTTAACGCGTCAATGGGGAAACTAGTTTAATTAAATTATTTTCATTCCTCCGCTATTGTAAGGCAAAACATGGCGTTGAGTTCCGCCTCTCAACATGCAATGTCTGGAATTGGGCCGGAAAACGAAGTGCGGAATGTCTTGACTCTAACTCCTTGCTACGAGAAATAAAGCGAGAAGCTGAAATAAAATTACAATTATTTTCCATATAGCAAGGTAGGTAGAGAAAAATTTGAATCAAGTCATTCCGTTCCGTCCGTCTCGAATTCTATACATACCATGCTTACCGAATTCAATTCCGTACTTTTGCTTATGAAAACGAATATAAAAGCAACTTTCCCGAGCGGGAATCGAATCCAGAACCAAACGTGTTTACAGTCAAAAGTTATTCAAGTGTATAGTAGCGCCATGTAACTTACCATTCAATTAACTAATCTACCTAAATCCTGAACCTAAGCTATGTTGACAAATTAATATGGGATTTGAGACCGTAGTACATATAGTTACAGGCTACAGTTCGATAGTGTATGATATTTAGGTATTGATTGCTTATATATGTTGGCATGTACAAGGGGAATAAATAGGTTTTTGAAGGGTCGGCAACGCGTAAGTGATGCCCCTGGTGTTGCAAGCGTCCATAGGCCACGGTAACCACTTACCATCAGGTGGGCCGTGTGCCTTGTTGCCACCGTCGTGGTATAAAAAAAAAAAAAGAAAAAAAACATGTACCAGTGATGTATTACGTTGGATTCATAAGATTCTCTTATCAAATAGTTTCTATTGTAGAACGCTTTTTTTCGTTCTGTTTTTAAAATATTAATAAAAAGTTTTTATTAGTTATTATTTTTACGATGTTGTCTTTTTCGAGAACATTTTTTTTAATACAAGCAATATTTGTTTTTTTTTTTAATTTTTTTGGATATACATTCTTTCACATAGATAAATTTTATTGCTTACTGTATTTTGCTGAAGTTTTTAATAGATAGATATACATATACAGAAATAATGTAGGTTTCGGTACAACTGTTTATTTTACATGATAAGTTAGCCTTTAAGTGTGGTGTATAGTGTACCATATCAATATGTTTAACACTATTTATACCGAGAATTTTTAAAAGCCTACATTTTTCGAATGAAATGGGGTCAATTGACCCCTGTTGGTAAAAATAGTGTTAAATGATATTATGTACGAAAGATATATCACTGTATCCTATATTGGCTTCCTGAAATAAAATAAAAAAAAATTAAAGACGTACAGAATTAGTATTTATAACCATGATGCCATATTAGTGGCTTTACGGTTTTATTACCTCTATTTACAAGGGAAGGGACAGTATTCAAGATTATGGTAGTTATAGGGGGATCAACATCGTGAGCCACACCATGAAGCTCTACGAGTGTATAATCGGTCTCAGGCTTCGCCGATAGTGTATCGCTGAATGGCAATAAGGATTTCAGCCAGGATTCGTTGCCATGGACGCCATTTTTGCCCACAGAACTTGGATTGAGGCATACAGAGAGAAATTTTACATATGTAACACATGCATTGGGAGTAGTCTTAAGATCCGTGACGTAGCGGATAAGCTCCAAGGGTGTCGCATAAAATGGCCATGTAGATTGCCGACCTGAACACTATATCGGAAGATTACGTCTTGATATATCTGTTCCTGAAGCTAAACCTCCCAGATGCCCAAGGAAGTAATGACTGAATATCATGAAGCAGGACATGAGAGCTAAAAACAGATATATACCTAGAGAGGGAAAACAGGTATATCTCTAGGGTGATTCGCGAGGCTATTGAAATACAAATACATCCTAATTTCAATAGAGAAGACGGTTGGAGACTTTCTACCACCTGGGACCCACTTACTAAATCTTTGAAGTCTCAAACCCACCACACTAGAGGGCCAGATACAGTTCTTTTTGATTCTGCAAGAATCCAGGACAGTACGCGAGGCAACTAAGAAATCGTTGGCGGTAGTTTGATATAATATTTGTATCAAATGACAGGGAATGCCACATCAGTCTACCTGTGACCACGGACTACTGTAAAGTGTTCGAAACGTCGGGTTTCCAAAAATGTATTTTCGAATACTGAAATATACGCGATTAATCCGGTTAAAATAGTTTCATAAATAATATAACTAAAAAACTACTTGCCAGATCTTAACTAATATAAAATAATCATCAAAATTGTTCAGGGGTCTTCACTCTCCTCCCTTTTGGGGGAGGAGGGGTGATGGCTTCAGGCTCTTAGGCCTATGGCCATGGGTTTCTTCACCGTCCATGAATATTGGTTGCAGGAAAATTGGTTCATCCAAAAGTTATACGGTAACACACATAAAAAACAGTGGATTTGAGAAACTTTTGTTTTTTGAAAGTAGGTTAAAAACGCAAATAGACGAGCATAGGCCATAACTATTCGTATAGGGAAATAAAATTCAGTGGAATTCAGTTGCTTTTGTGAATTGCTATATCCTCGAAACATTTATAATGTAACGTCTACAGGTCTTCTGGGATATGATACGGGTGTGGGCTTAGTGGGTATGACGATTTTGATTTTATTTTTAGGTAGTAATAGGTTAGAAACAATGTTTGCTAATTTTAGGTAACGCCTGTTATGGGGCAGAGGCACAAGCGTGCGACTGTAAACGCGACAGGTTGTGGGTTCGATTCCCACCCCAGGAAATAGAATTTACCTGGGTTTGGTAACAAGGCAAAGCGCGGCGTTGAGCTCCGCCACTTAGCACGCGATGCCTCGATTCGGTGGAAAGTGGGGAACAGATCGTCTTAACACTAGGCTCCCTCTGCCTACCCTGCTATATGCGGGACACAGCGTGAAGCTATGTATGTATGTAATTTTAGGTATATTTTTAACCAATTTCAAAAAAAGAACAGGTTCTCAATTTAACTTACTAAATGTATTTTTTATGTGTTTTACTGCAGAACTTTTTACTAGGTGAAATAATTTTGACGTTTCTTTTTTATGTGATAGCTAGTTCTTCTTAACTGATCTCATTTAAATTTATTTAAGATTTTAATAGTAGTTTTTGAGTTATTCGTAATAATTTTACTTTTAGTGTTTTTTTTAAAAGTAGGCTTTTTTTGTTAAAATCTAAATTATAGGTAGTAGCAGGTTCCTTTATTTAGAAATTTTAGGTATATTTTTGAAGTGAAATATAAACACTGTTCTCCATTTTCTGCCTAATCTTGAGGCGGCATCTGTAAAATAGCGGGACTTAACGCTGTTTATTTTCTTGTATAAGCGGGAAAATGATTTTTTTTATATATTATATATTTCGTTCCTTCTAATGGGAATCGAACCCAGAACCAACCGCACTTAGAGTCAAACCTTCAAAAATAATATTATTTATTTACTTAAATCGCTACCACCCTTAATATAACCTCAACCCCTATACCTGTAATGTATGAAACCGCTAAAGCAATTTTATTTCACAAGTTTTAGATATATAGCACTTTTTTAATATTGGTTTTATAAAATTTTGAATTCAATTTGAAATCATATTTTAGAAATATGGAAATAATTTATTTTTATTGAATCTTAAGAGACCATCGTGGCGCAGTGGGATGGTATCTGACCGTAACTACGATAGTTGTAATTTCGATTCCCACTCAGGGAAATGATTATTTTTAAATTATTTTTGGTAAGACAAAGCGTGGCGTTGAGTTCCGCTACACAACAGGCGATGTATGGATTGTGAACAGTAGTGTGTAGTGTCTTATTACTTGGTAGTTTAGGACGACCCTGATATGCTGGATAAAGCGTGAAGCTGTAAAAATCTTAAAGATCATCATGATACAGTGGAACAGCAAAAGCGATGATTGTGGGTTCATTGTCCCCACCCCAATGCAGTAACGATTGCCATAATATTTAAATAACTAGCGTGGCGTGTTGACTAAAGTTGAAATTCTTATAAATTTTATGCATTTTTTTAACGCCTGTCTCGTGGCGCCAGAGCACAAGCTTGCGACTGTAAACGCGAGCAGGTTGTGGGTTCGATTCCCCACTCCGAAATGTTAATCTTTTCATTTCTTGGGTTTTGGTAACAAAGAAAACAAGTGCGGCGTTTAATTACCGCCATTCAGCACACAATGCCTCAGTTCGGTGGAATGTGGGGAACAAGTGTGCGAGAGGAGCGGAGTGTCTTAGCACTGGAGTCTCAGGTTCCCTCTGCTTACCCTGCATATGCGGGATAATGTCTCATATTCTGAGTCATGTTCACAGTGTCTAGAAGTTATACTAACGTGGTTTCATTTTGTTCAAATAGTTTTTCTCTGAAAAGTAAAAAGAAACATCCATCTATCCTCACAATCTATCCTTTTTCCGCATTTATTATGTGTAGGATTTTTTTTTTTAATTTCCCACTTTAAAGGTAAAGAAAGCGCATCATCAAGTTATATGATTAATAAGGAGAGTGGAGAGAGCAGGTGTCTTTACTTAGCTTCTCTCTCTCTCTCTCTCTATCCCAATATACTACAATAGCTTACAATATATTGGGTAAAAGGAAAACATATCAAACCGAATATGCGGTTAGAAGCTTGCAAATTGAAATTCAAAGCCAGTCAGTTACTGCTTTCTACTGTAAACGACCTCGTTTTTACTAACAATGCTTAGCCGCGTTGTTTGTTTAGAAAATACGAAAATACAAAATTTTAAAACCTAAACAACTGAATAAATATCGTTTTTTTCTACACTTTAAGCCGGATTTAAGAATAATTAAAGAGAACTAGTGTTAAGACACTCCGTTCTCTACGTGCAGGCCAAATTCATCAAGTACATACTTTGTGCTGTGAACTCAATGATATGCTTCTCGCTTTTTATCGCATAGCTCGTTAGGCAGAGAGAGAGAGAGGTTAAGACACTCCGTTATGCAATTTTCGCTTTAATCCGAGATATTGCGATTAATGTGGTGAAACACAACACGAGAATAAGAGTTGGGAACTTTTGGTGGAAGAACTCTGCCTATCTAAAAAGAATTATTATTATCAGTTTATTTATAGCACATAATTTGAAGGTGGCATTTCAGTATCTTTTTAAGTTTTTTTATCTAGAGGGAGGAGCACGGACACTGGACAGTGGAGGTTAACGTTAATACGAATTTCAAAAGGGCCCCTTAAACCTACACACTATGTCGTAAGTCTCAAGCACTCTCCAATCTCTTCTCTCTGCAACGTGATGGGTGATCTCTGCACGGTGAATTCATGGTGCGCAATTTTTTTTTTCCTATATAGTAATCACGAAGGTTATTTATTTTAATACATTTCAGGAACCTAGACTATAAGAGGCTAGAGAAAATTTGGAGATATATCACGTGTTTCTCTTCGTCCTCTTTTTAACATTCCCGTTTCCTTCCTTTCCCCACTTTCCGCCGAATTGAAGCATTGCGAGCTAATTGGTAGAAGTCAACCCCGCTCTTTGCCGTGTTACCAGAACAAAGGAAATAAAAATAATAAATTTTGTTTTTTTAGCTTCCCGCATATAGCAGGGTAGGCAGAGGGAACCTGAGAACATAGTGTTAAGACACTCCGTTCCTCAGTTTCCGCCGAATTGAGGCATTGCGTGCTGAGTGGCGGCACTCAGCGCCAAGCTTAAATATTATTTAATATTTTCATTTCGTGGAGCAGGAATTGAACTCTCAACCTGTCACGTTTACAGTCGCATGCTTGTGCCTCTGAGCCACGACAGGCTTCACGTCCTATTATTTATAATTAACTAATAATAATTTCATATTATTGCACATATTTTCCAAATTCCATTATGTGTGTTCCAAATATTCTATACAGCTGGTATTTTACACATCAACGCTTGCCATCAATGTCGGATGATCGTTGAATAGATATATTGCTATGAGCGAAATGTATGAAAAATTATATCATAGTTAATTTTATTGTTAGTAAATTGGTAATTTTATTATTAATAGTTGTAGACAAAGGGCAGCGTTGAGTTCCGCCACTCAGCACGCAATGCTTTAATTCGGCGCAAAATAGGGAGCGAAAATGTTAAAAAGAGAACGGAGTGTCTTAACACTAGGTTCTCTGGTTCCCTCTGCCTACCCTGCTACATGTGGGATACTATTGTTTTTTTCTAACTTCACGCTGTATCCCGCATACATCAGGATAGGCAGAGGGATCCAGAGAACCTAGTGTTAAGACACTCCGTTCTCTTTCAACCTTTACGTTCCCCACTTTTCGTCAAATTAAGGCATTGCGAGCTTTGCCTTGTTACCAAACCCAGGAATGAAAATACTAAAGTTTTACATTTCCTGGAGTGGGAATCGAACCCACAGCCTGCTCGCTTGAGCCTCTTCGCCACGACAGGCGTTAATATAATATTACCATAATATAACCTCAAATCAAAGAAAAAGAACACACAGAAGTAAAGCAAACACTTGCGGCAACAAAACTTTGCACAAATACTGCTAACAAGCTGTTTCTATTCGAATTTGAACTTTATTGAGTTGAAATAAGGAGCTGAAATTCGTTCATAAAAATTGCTGGTTTAAGACGACAATAAGCTTAGGTTATGATAGATAGGAGGATAAACTAGCGTTTGAGCGCGGTTTTACTTGATTTTGTTTTGTGAAAAGGCTTTAAATAAAGAGGTTGTCAATTTAATTATATTTTTTTATTACTTTTTACTGGATTAACCAATTTTGATGATATTTTTTTTGTGACACCTATTTGTGCTTTTGATGTGATCTTATTTACATTTAGTTAAGATATGACGAGTACTTCAAGAATTATTCGTTATAATCTTAGTGCTGTTACTTTAAAGTCTAACGCCTGTCGTGGCGCAAGGCACAAGCGTGCGACTGTAAACGCGACACGTTGTGGATTCGATTCCCACCCAGAAACAAGTCTAGTATTTTCATTTCCTGGGTTTGGTAATAAGGCAAAGCGCGGCGTTGAGTTCCGCCACCAGCACGCAATGCCTTAATTCGGCAAAAAGTTGAACGGAGGTCTTTACACTAGGTTCCTGCCTACTCTTGCTATATGCGATACAGTGTGAAGTTATGTATGTATGAATGTACTTTAAAGTCAGTTTTTATGTTGATTATTTCAACTATTTTATATACTTTTCCTTTATCAGTTTTTTATATGGTCTTTTTTCTGCGTAACAGTGTTGTTAGAAAGAATCTAGAATCAAGACACTACGCTCACCGCTTTCCCTACAAATTTGAAACAGATCATATTAAGTGGCGAACCTTAACACCGTTCTTTGCATTATCAGATCGAGGAAATGAAAGTAAATTACAAAAAAGGTTAAGTGAGGGGGATTAGAACCCTTAACCACCCTATTTACAGTCAGAGTAACTCCTAGTGTCAAGACTCTCTCTGTTTAACGCTTTCCGGTCGAATTCAAGACATAGCGTCTAAAGTGCGAACTCAATGCCGCTGCCGTAAACTTTTTATAATCAGAGCAACGAAATGATATAATTCCCTGAGTGGGAATCGAACCTCCAACTACTCGTGTCCACAGTTACACTGTATCAAAATATATGTATATTAATTAAGTAAATTACTACCAGGAAGGCAAAAACCAATAAAAAATAAAAACGCACGTACGCGGTAAATCAATTCGAATAAGTTACGCTTGTTAAGTCAATTTTATAAGAATCTATTTACGAAGTTCTCGCATAATGGAATAGTGGAGTAGTTTATTTTTATTTTATTTTTTTTTATTTTTTTTTATTTATTTATTTAGATCCACCAGTGATGATTACAATACATATATTACAAGTAGAAAAATACAGATTAAAGCTTAAAGCTAATTGCATCATCTTTTTAAGGTGGATACAGCATGCATCAATAATAATTTCAACGTTCAAATAATTATTTAAACTAAACACAAAATGAAAAAAACAGTAACCAAACAAAATAATATAGAAGTTAGATTATTAAATATAAAGAATACAACATGGAATTATAGTTTATCAAATTAAAAATCAAATTATTAAATAAAAATGTCAAATTGCTAAACAAAAAAAAAATAAACAATATAAAATATAGGTCAAACATCCAATTAAACATAATATACATTATTAAACATTATAAAATAATCAAAATTTTCATTATATATATATAATTATATTTTTTAATTTGTGGCTAAGTACGATTATTTTTAAAAACGTGGGAACATATTTTGAATTTATATTTGGACATCGAGTCTCCAAATGGGTCTAAGATGTCGCTATTGTCGTTTAATAACCTAGATAGACGCGAAACCGGTGAGTTCATGCCCAGGATAGTTATTTATTAGTTTATGTTTATTTATATGAAGAATTGATTGATTTTCATATATTTATAGGTAGCTAGTATAAGGTAAATCACGGCGTTGAGTTCCGCCACTCTACACGCTACGTTGTAAATTCAAATGGGTAATCCCTTTTACCATCATAATATAGTTGACAGCGTCTTAATATAAACACGATTGTGGATTCGATTCCCGCCAAGGAAAATCGACTTCAAATAAAGGCCATCATATTAAACAAAAAAACAGCTATCATATTAAAAAAGAATCATTAAAATTGGTTCATCAAAAAAAAGCTATGCGGTAACACACAAAAAAACAAACCGAGAAACTTCTTTGAAATTGGATAAACACATGCATATAGTACATATTTGATTAAAAAGAAATGAAATAAACAGCCTTCTTACAGGAAATATGTCTATTTACACTATTTCCGGATCCACTAACGTAACGTTCTAACGGAAGTGAATGCGAGTTGTTTTCCCGGTTTGGTTCGCTTGTGTTAACCGACTTCGAAAAAAAGAGGTTCTCTATTCAACTGTAAATATATTATGTGTATTACCGCATATTTTTTTACTGGGTAAAGTAATTTTAGTGATTATTTTTGTTATTGTATAGCTAGTGCTGTTGATGTTGTCCTATTTATGTTTGGTTAAGATCTGATGAGTAGTTTTTGAGTTATTCGTAATAATTTTAGTTTTTAGAACGTTTTATTTGAAATTGTTTTCTTGTTAAAATTTTATTACAGAAAAGCACGACTTCCAAACAAAAATATACTAAAAAGGTAAAATGAATTCAATTGAGTTCCAGCACTCTACTCATAATGTCTCATATTAGGACAAAAAGTAGAGAACGGAGTCTTATAACACTACTCCCTGGCTACTATGCTAACCGTGAAGCTACAGTTACAACGTTCACAGAATCATATTTCTAAAATCGACCTATAATATTCTAAAACCGACCTTCGGTAATTTCTTTACAGAAGTAAATTAAATATCTTGAGAAGTTTTAATCATGCGTTAAATGTTATTATGGAACGAACCCTAATTTTTAATTCAGCAGAGGCCTTTTTAGAAATTTTACGAGAATTTTTACGTCGTTGGCGGATTGGAACAGTGTAAGCACGATTGGTTGTGGAGTTCGATTCCCTTGGGGAAAACGATTGGATCTTTTTTATTCCACATAGTATTATAACCAGAGAGAACCTGAGTGTCAAGATACTCCGTTTACCACCGCGGAGCGATATCTTTAAGTAAAGGCGGAAGTCAATGCTAGTCTTTGTTTGGCCAGAGCGGAGAAACGAAAATATTATAAATATAACCATTCCGACGAATTGGAATCGAACCCACAGTCTTTACAGTCAGACTGAATTTCTTCAGTAATTAAATTATTTCCATTTCTCTGCTCTAGTAAGACAAACCGCGGTGATGATTTTTCGCAGTGAATGCAATGTTTCGATTTCCGTAAACTTGTTGTAAGCAGAGTGTCTTGACTAGATGCTGCTCTGGAAAGCTACAACTCTCTTCTACTATTTGACGTTTTAATTTCCACGCTTCTTCATTACACGCTTCTTTCTAGTAGCGAGGAAACAGGGAACCTGAGAACCTAGTGTTAAGACATTCCGTTCTTCTTAGTTTCCGTTCCCCACCAGTGGCAAAGTGTTCATATAACACGATTCCCAACGGCTTGCTTTTCGTAAATTACAATAGATTAATGACGGATTTACTTACACTAGTATAATTAGTTTTTAAAAAAAAAGCTCAATAAACATCTTGATGCTATTTTGTTTGACTATTATTGACTTCTTTCTCTAAATATATGGCTTAGTTTTATAAGGAATTTTTACCGCGCACTGTTTCCCCACTTACTAAATATTAGGGTTCATAAAATTTACATACATACGGCTCACGCTGTATCCGCATATAACTTGGGGTGGGCAGAGGGAACCTGGTGTTAAGACACTCCGTTCATAAATAAATATCCGTTCATTCTTCGGATTATAAAAAATAACAATTTTTATGGTTTTACAGGGTAGATAGAGAGCATGGTGTCACTTCATGACTTACTTCGTTCTCTAGATTTTGCTTAACATCAAGACTTTGTGGCAGTAGTATTAGGAAGCACACCACACGCTTTCCTTACTAGAACGAGAAAATTAAAGTAATTAAATACATAGAAATTTTCTTGAGCGTGAATCGAACTCATAACTCACGCCACGATGGGATCATTTATACATACATACATAGCTTCACGCTGTATCCGCATATAGCAGGGTAGGCCTGAAACCTAGTGTTAAAATACTCCGTTCCCCATTTTCCGCCGAGTGAAACGTTGCGTGCTGAGTGGCCCAAGGAACTCAACGCGCTACGCTTTGCCTTGTTACCAAACCCAGGAAATGAAGAATTCCATTTCCTAGAGTGAAGAATCGAACCCACAACCTGTGGCATTTACAGTCGCACGTTTATGCCTACGCCACGACAGGCGTTATAAAAACTACTATAGTTATATAGGTAGTTAGCTGTCTTATCCGCGCCCATTCGACTGTTTAACACGTTTCGACGTTGAAATAGATTGATGAGCCGTCCGAACCAGGATCAGGACGGATGCAAACTCACCGCAAACGAATAAAGACTAGACAAATGTACAATTAAATTTTTGTGTCAATAGTAATATTTATCTATATATATATATGAAAGCAAAGTAGTGTCAAGTCACTCCGTTCTATATTATTCTATTAATAAGGGGGAATTAAGCATTGATTGGTGGAACTTAACGCCGCGCTATGTCTTACAAGAGCGAACTAATGGAAATAATTTAAATATGCCTCCTGGATTCGAGTGAGTATCGATACATCTCATCATATACAATTTACAATCAGACGTTGTCCCACTGCGCCACGATGAACGTGACACGATGGCCTCCAATTTTAAAATGTATTAAAAGTGCTCCATATAAATATTTAAGAATATTTCAAATAAATGGAGAACGGAGGTCTTAATACTAATTTTTCTCTGACTACTCTGCTATGAACCAAAGCCGGAGTCTGAAAAAATGTAACTATGGCAATTATGATGATAAGCCTGTCGTGGCGCAGAGGCAGAAGCGTGTCGTACACGCGACAGGATGTGAGTTCGATTCCCACTCCAGAAAATGGAACTTTTCATTTCCTGGGCTTGGTAACAAGGCAAAGCGCGGCGTTGAGTTCCACCACTCAGCACGCAATGCCTTAATTCGGCGGAAAGTGGGAAACGGAAATTTTGAAAGAGAATGGAGTATCTTAACACTAGGTTCTCTGGTTCCCTCTGCCTACCCCGCTATATGCAGGATACAGCGTGAAGTTAAAAAATCCTTAGCAAGTCATCACCAAAACACTTCTTGATTTTATTTCTGAAAAAGATATAATTGTCTATTTTTCATTCAATTATCAATATTTACGTACGTTCCTTCCATCTTACGAATTTTCGATCAGGTCACGTGTCATGCTTCGAGTTTGACATCTTTTATCCATCACAAAAAGTGTACGCCGCTTAAGAAATTATAATTTCAAAAATATTGTAGTCATTTCTCTTACGTCTTATAGTATTTATCATGTAATAAATTGTATAAATTTCAACTATACCACCCTTATATGGCATGACTTAACAAAATTATGTCAGTATGTATTAGAAAACTTGCGTGACACAACTATATAGCGAGATTTTAGGGTGGCAAAGTAATTAATTAAATATGAGCCAAATGTAGACATATTATTAGGTTATTTTAGTTGAAAATTCTTGTATAATACCATTTCTTTTTTGTTTTTTTTAGCTTCACGCTGTATCCCGCATATAGCAGGGTAGATAGAGGGAACCTGAGAACTTAGTCTTGAGACACTCCGTTCCCCACTTTCCGCCGAATGCCGCTTTGCCTTGTTACTTGTTTTTATATAAAATAAATACATAGCTATAAAAAGAAATCATAGCAATAAAATATATACTTTATATTATGTCGAAATCCCATACAAATCAAAATAAATAACTCCAATGCTCATAACAGGGTATATTAGGAGTTAAGTAATTGGCGTGATACAGTTGTCAACTAATTCTTACGTGACGTTAATTTCGAGGAAATGGAGGAAACGACGATTCTACGGAAATTGGATAGCTTAATATAAAAATAAATTGTACGTATAAGACTATTAGTGCGCAGAGGGACAAGCGTACGACTGTAAACGCGACAGGTTGTGGGTTCGATTCCCACTTCAGAAAACGAAAATATTAAATAATATTTAGTATTTTCATTTCCTCTCTTACTAGAGAGTAACAAGGCAAAGTGCGGCGTTGAGTTTCGCCACTCAGCGCGCAATGCCTCAATTCAGAGAGTGGGGAATGAAAATCTGAAGAGAACGGAGTGTCTTGACAGTAGGTTCTCAGGTTCCGTAAGCCTAATCAAAAGTAATTTACCCAGTAAAAAGTTATGCGGTAACACACATAAAAAATGCAGTCGAATTGATAACCGTCTTTTTTTTTGAAGTAAAAAATAATTTTAATTCACTCAACATAATATATAGATAGTAACTAAGAGATATTTTTCTCTGTTTTAAGCTTTCTATTAATAGACACCACATATACTCTCTGACTGTAAATGTGACGGGTTGTGGGTTCAATTTCCATTCTAGAGAATTAGTTTTACCTTAATTTCTCCACACTGGTCATATAAATTGCGGCGTTAAGTTCCGCCAATCAACAACGGAGGATGGAATGTTTTAACTCTAGACTCTCTCTGCCTTATACTATGCGACAAAAAATTATTAAGATTTTACCAAAAAAATAAAACCGTCTTCAAATGAAATGTACTAACAAGCCTTTAAATTATAAAAACGAAAATCCCGACCTGAGCCAATTCATCAAATTTAGGAAGCAAATACAAATAGAGTAGGCTATAAAAGCTAGTTATGTGTTATATATTTGAGATGTGCTGCTTCGTGACGTAATTGCTTCTAGGGGGCGCCATATTGAATACAATTTAATTCAAATTCATAATTCACCTAACGTTACCTAAATTATATAAATCGGTCCAGGGGTTGGAAAGATATGAGGTAATAAAGAATTTTACAAACATACATAATACGTGCTAAAAACGGAACCCTCCTCTGAAAAAGTAACATTTTTTTTTAACTTTACGCTGTATCCCGCATATAGCAGGGTAGGCAGAGGGAACCCGAGAACCTAGTGTTAAGACACTCCGCTCTCCTACAACAATTCCGTTCCCCACTTTCCGCCGAATTGAGGCATTGGCTTGCTGAGTGGCGGAACTCAACTTCGCGCTTCGCCTTGTTACCAAACCCAGAAAATGAAAATACTAACATTTCGTGGAGTGGGAATCGAACCCACAACCTGTCGCGTTTACAGTTGCACACTTGTGCCTCTGCGCCACGACTGGTGTTAAAGTAAAATTATTACGAATATCTCTTTGGAGTTAGTAGTACTCATCAGGTCCATACTATATTTAAATGGGACATCAGAAGCTCTAGCTATCATATAAGAAGGAATCATGGAGAATAAAAATAATCGAAAGACCTTCCTTTTTTTTAAAGTCGGTTAAAAAGAAATTGATAACAACATACATCACCATACTATACAGTATACGAATGCTAATACACTTTATTCCACACAGTAGTAGGAAATGCAAAACTAAAAAAACCTTACAAAGGAACGCCTTAGAGTCTTATCATTGAAAGCGGGTATACAATGAGGAATATATTATTGTACTTTATATAACTAAGGGGCTTAAGCACAGTGTCTGTAAGTGTGATTGGTTGTGGGTTCGATTTCCAGGTCAGGAATTATTAAGTTTAAATTCTCTCTGGTAATACAAAACGTAGCAGTCCGCCGTTCTATATATACTTCCAATTCCGGACGTCTCTTGTAGCAGGGTTGATAGAGAAACAAAAAATAACTAAAGGTTTTTTTACGGGGAACAGCGTGAAGCTAAAAAAACAATGTAATTTAACCAGTTACATGAAATAAATTTAAAAACTGTCAATATTTTTGGTATAACAGAACTACTAGTGCTCGTATAACAATGATTTCCTTTGGGAAAAATCTGATTCAATAAAAGCTCGCTAAGTTGGCACAACAAACTCCGAACTTACTTTGTGGTGCACTTTAATTTTTATATTTGTGACTTTTGGATTTATTTACTGGATGTTATTGGGTTTATCTTTTGTAAAAACATGATTTTCTATATATTACACGTAATATTTTCAAATCAGGGGAAAAATACACCCAAGGAGCTTCACGTTTTTCCTGCACAGCAGGATAGTTGAGAGAGCACTTTTCACGGAAGATTCGGGAGTTTCCGTGGGCCTCGGCCAGTGGCGTTACAGGACGGCCTCTTTACAGCCGGCCCGGAGTCTAACATAACCCGGCCCGAGTCCTCGATCAGTTGAGTATCTGTAAAGAATTTACTCACATAAAAAAAAATAAAAAAATAAAAGATAGTCGAGAGAGAACCTAGTATCAAGACACTCCTTTATTCATTGTCCGTCCGTCAGAAATTGATACATTGAGTGTTGAGTGGCGGAACTCAAAGCCGCCCTAACACTAGGTGAAATACCTATACCATATTCCTAACTAATAGTTTTATATAAAAAAAACAGTTTCACGATTTATTCCACATAGCAGGATAACCATAGAAAACTTATAATCAACACTCCTATCTCATCTTTTCTACTGAATTCAAGGCATTTCAATCATTCTTAAACTGGGATTCCAACCCACTTCCCCATTTACAGTAAACTGTCGCACTGCGCCATTATTACCACTAAATATTTTCGTAAAACACATACTTCGCTAAACTTTGCCGTCATATGTTTGTCAATAAAAGCTACTGTATTGCATTTGGCAGTGAATAGCCTAAGTCAGGGGTAAGCAACCCTGTTCCTGTGACCTCAGGTAGTGGCGGTCATGGAGTACCGTGAGGTTTAAGTATTATTTAGGGTATTCGGTTGGTCTACCATGTGCCAGCGTGGGAATTCTACATATACGTCTGGCTCTCCCATCAGACGAGTATCTGTGAGAAGATTTTTTCACGTACAAAAATTGTGGTGGGCAACCCGCTCCCTTTTTTTATTTTTTAACTTCACGCTGTATCCCGCATATAGCAGGGTAGGCAAAGGGAAACTGAGAACCTAGTGTTAAGACACTTCGTTCTCTTTTCAACAAATCCGTTCCCCAATTTCCGTCAGATTGAGGCATTACGTGTTAAGTGGCGGAACTCAACGCCGCGCTTTGCCTTGTTACCAAACCCAGAAAATGTAAATACTTCATTTCCATGAGTGGGAATCGAACCCACAACCTGTCGCTTTACAGTCGCACATTTGTGCCTCTGCGCCACGACAGGCGTCGTTTTTACATTTCGTGTTTTTGGAAATTATTTCTTACATGAACACAATTTTAAATATTATTAAGAAGACAGATTTAAAAAACTAAATAAAGTAATTGGATAGGCCCATAACTAAAAAAGGTTGCTCACCCCTGGCTTAAGCTTTGTATACCTAGGTCATAACTTAAATAGGCTATTCTCGATAAGGTCACTATATTCAATGAAGAGAATGAGATACGAGGTATAGCTAAAGTTAGAAGGAATGCACGAAAATAGAGGTTATTCGTGGCGCTGTGAAATAGCGTCTGAATGTAAATACGATTGGTAGTGGGTTCGATTTCTGGTTGGTAAAAAAAGGCTTGTCGTGGCGCAAAGGCACAAGCGTGTGACTACAGGCGCAACAGGTTGTTGGTTCAATTCCCACTCCAAGAAATGAACATATTAATTAATAAATAACATTTTTATTTCCTTCTGGTAACAAGGCAAAGCACGGCGTTGAATTCCGTTACGCAGCACGCAATTCTTGATTCGGCGGAAATTGTAAAACGAAAATGTTAAAACAGAATGGAGTGCCTTAACCCTAGTTTCTCTGGTTCTCTTGGCCTACCCTGCTATGTGCGGGATTCAGTGTGAAGCTAAAAAAAAAATAATGTCTTTCATTTAGTAACCCCGGCACCGATTTCGGGTTGCGGAACTCAACGCCGCGTTATATATCTTACCAGAACATGGAAAGTGAAGAATTAGTAATATAAAGCTTTAATCGAACGTACAAATAACTAAATACGTTTTTCCAGGAAAATAATCAATTGGCTAACATTGAAATAAGCAATTCATGGAAATGTGAAAAACAATATTTTACTTCAATTAGATAGTTATTATGTTGTTGGATTTACTTAGATTTATATATCAAATCTATTTCTATTTTTATATGATTTCTCAATTTGACTTTTTTATGGTATATGTGTTACCGCGTAACTTTTTTACTGGGTGAACCAATGTTGATTATTCTTTTTTAAATAATAGTTATTAGTTAGTGATTTTATAGTTAGTGATTATATAGTGGTTTGGTCACTACCAAACCACAGCACTATGTGGTACCATTACGATGTTATTTTTTTTATTTGTTACCATATTTTTTTTTACTGGGGGAACCAATTTTGATGAAGCTTTTTTATATGATAGGTAGTGCTTTTGATACACGTAAAACATTTGCATTAATAACTAACTGACAGATAACGTACATCCGTACTACTACTAGCCGTAGAAAGCTGAAATTTGGTATATAAACTCCTTGGAGAGTGTAAGAGAGCACTAAGAGAGAAATTTCTCGAAATTTCTAAAACACGGAATTTAAATTCCATAGTCCACGCAAACGAAGTCGAAAGATACACCTAGTATTATAAAGAAGGCTACTTATACATTTATTAACATATTACACTGTTACATACGAATTTAATCAATCAAAAGACCGGCCGCAAAACGGAGCAACGCATTTTCATTTCGCTCGCTTTAATATTTTATTACTATAGTACTTAGCTGGGTAGAAACTTTTATAATGGTTTTGGAACGTAGCCAGAATATGAACCTATGCTACTATGAGTGTGCTAATATTTCTAAATATATATGTATATATGAAAAACTGCATACGTAAAGGATTCAGAGAGAACCTAGTGTTAAGACACTCCGTTCGTCGGTTAAGTGGCAGAAGTTTACGCCGCGCTTAGTGTTTCCAGAGAAATGAAAATAACTCCTGTTGTGGCACAAGAGTGCGACTGTAAACGCGACAGGTTGTGGAATCGAATCCCACTCCAGGAAATGTAAAAGTTTAGTATTTTCATTTCCTAGGTTTGGTAACTAGGTAAACCACGGCGTTGAGTTCTGCCACTCAGCACGCAATGCCTCAATACGGTGGAAAGTGGGGAACGGAGTGTCTTAACACTAGGTTCTCAAGTTCCCTATGCCTACCCTGCAATATCCGTGATATAGCGTGAAGCTAAAAAAAAAAAATATAGACCACACAAACAAAATCACGCGATAAAACTAGTTCAATATATAGAGTTAACATTTTACATATGTTTATTATGAAAATTATTTATTTCATCGTCATATTTACAGACAAACCAGTATAAAGTCAGAACAAGCGCTATCTGATAATGTTCCACTGGCAGGAATGAGAAATGACTGAAATTATTAATACATTTAAATCTCATGTTTATTTGATATAAACGTTCAAGCTTATTTAAAATTCAGTTAAATAATTACTATAACAAGAGGCCATTGTGACTGTAAATGCGATTCATAGTGGGTTTGATTTTCAATCAGGTGAACAGTTATATTTAAATTATTTTCATATCAGGAAATGTAAAATTTAGCATTTTCATTTCTTGGGTTTGGTAACAAGACAAAGCGCGGCGTTGAGTTCCGCCGCTCAACACGCAATGCCTCAATTCGGCGGAAAGTGGGGAACGGAATTGTTGAAAGAGAATGGAGTGTCTTAACACTAGGTTCTCTGGTTTCTTCTGCCTACCCTGCTATATGCGGGATACAACGTAAAGTTAAAAAAATATATATATCAATCTTGGTAACAGGGATAAACGCGAAGTTGAGTTCCGCCACTAAGCACGCAATGCCTTAATTCGGCGGAAAGTGGGGAACGTAGTGTCTTAACACTATATTCTCAGGTTTCCTCTGCCTACACTGCTATATGCGGGATACAGCGTGAAGCTAAAAAAAATCATATCTTCGTTTTGGTAAGATAAAGCACGGCGTTGAGTTCCGCCACCTAGCACTGAATATTTTGATTTCGGACAAAGTATTTTAGCATTAGATTATCTCTGATAATCCTACTCAAATAGTACAATACTATGGAATACGTGTTTTAGTGATATCGACTAAGTCTAAGCGAAGTTTTTGTTTTAAGGAGAAACGACCTGTGACCCAATGATGTACATACGTCCGTACGGTGAATACATGGTATACTAAAAAACAATCATCTCTAGATATATAGGGAGAGTACATTTTATAAGGCAACTTCGGTCGAATCGAACTACTCATATCTTATATTCAAAAAAAAATTGACTAAATCAATAAAAATATGGAAAGTAATACGTCATGGGAATAATGAACGCTATCAACTGCATCACAACCAGTAAAAATACGCAATAAAACTGATTTATTACAATGACCCTAACTAAACGTTAGTGGAATTACTTCAAAAACGAATTAGAGGGATAAAAAAGAGAGAACGCCTGTCGTGGCGCAGAGGCACAAGTGTGCGACTGTAAACGCGACAGGTTGTGGGTTCGATTCCCACTCCAGAAAATGTAAAATTTAGTATTTTCATCTCTTGGGTTTGGTAACAAGGCAAAGCGCGACGTTGACTTCCGCCAATCAACACGCAATGCCGCAATTCGGCGGAAAGTGGGGAACGGAACTGTTGAAAGAGAATGGAGTGTCTTAACACTAGGTTCTCTGGTTCCCTCTGCCTACACTGCTATATGCGGGTTACAGCGTGAAGCATTGAGGCCATCGTAGCGCTGCGTCTAACAGTAAATACGATTGGTTGTGGATTCAATCCCCCATTAGGGGGAATAATTATATTTAATTATATAAATATAAGGTTTTTTCTCTTTCCCGCCCACCCTTTTCACAAAATCTGGTGGTTCGGATAGCGGACTACTACATTGTCTCTTCATTCCATCTGTATCCTCTAGGTCGGCAACACATCTACAACATCTCTGGTGTTGTAGATGTCCTTGGGCGAAGGTAACCACTTACCATCAGGTGGTCCTTCTGTTTGTTTGCCATCCGTTATCCATAAAAAAATATAATTCGGGCGGAAAGAGGAGTCCTGAAATGAGGTTTCTTACTGTCTATCCTGCTATACGAGCAAAGCGTGAAACTGAAAAAAAATATATATATACATTATTTCGAGCAACTTACAAGGCAAACCTTAAACTTTTAGGTATAAAAAGCAGGTATTAAGCCTTTGGAGAGTTTAGGAAAACTATGAGATAATTTTTCACAATTTCTACGGAAACAGGCACAATGATAATGGCACAAAGATATATAGAACACCCCAGAGGTATGAAGAGATTGATGACTGTGGACGACGCGGAAGAAGTAGGCAGGGACCGTAACGTTTGGCGCTGCGTTCTCAATTTTTAAGCTCCACATTATATTCCGCATATAGCAAAGTAGGCAGAGGGAACCTAGTGTTAAGACATCATTCTCTTTCAACAATTCCATTCCCCATTTTCCGCCGAATTGAGGAATTGCGTGCTGAGTGGCGGAACTCAGCGCGGCACTTTGCCTTGTTACCAAACCCAAGAAATGAAAATACTAAATTTTACATTTCCTGGATTGGGAATCGAACCCACAACCTGTCACACTTACAGTCGTACGCCTGTGCCTTTGCGCCACGACAGGTGTTATATTTATGCATCATTTAAAAAATATATTAGCATTCTGCACTTCTTCTCTATATAAACTATAAGTGTGCCAAGTTTCATACTCGTCCGTCCGCGTAATTTTCATAGAAAGATAGATTTTGCTTCACGTATTTATATATAGGTATATATGTATATAGCAGGGTAGGCAGAGGGAACCAGACAACCTAGTGTTAAGACACTCCATTCTCTTTCAACAATTTCGTTCCCCACTTTCCGCCGAATCGAGGCATATAGATTTAAAGAACAGGTATAACTCCCAGGTAGCAAGTTACTATGGAATAGCTCTAACAAGTTTTAAAAGGCTTTCAACAGTCGCACCGCTTTGATTTAATTGTGTTAAATATTTTAATAAAGTGAACGAGTTACGTTGTAATGTTTAAATTCATTTAAAATTTTTGCAAATTTATGGAAAAATGTATTTTTATTCGACATCAAAAGGAGGACGTTCTCATTTTGACTGTATTTTTTATATACATACACACATACATATGTAGCTTCACGCTGTATCCCGCATATAGCAGGGTAGGCAGTTGGAATCTAGTGTTAAGACACTCCGTTTCACACTCTCCGCCGAATTGAGGGCATTGCGTGCTGTGTGGCGGAACTCAACGCCGCGCTTTGCCTTGTTACCAAACCCAGGAGATGACAAATTAACTAGCTAACTAAAAAATCTCACTCAACGTCATGTTTCGTCTTACAAGCAGAGAAATTAAAATAAATGAAATAAATATATTTTTTCCCTTGAGTGTCATTCAACCAATCGCGTTTACAGTCAGAAGTTATTTCATTGCGCCATGATGATTTTACGAACGAAGAAATTACGAATAACTCAAAAACTCTTCATCAGATTTCAATTGAATTCAAATGAGACCACACTAATGTGTGTAAAACACAAATTAATAACTATCATATAAAAAATTATCATTAAAATTGGTTTACCCAGTAACAAGTGAAACAGTAAGCTCCTCGCTTTTTGGAAGTCGGTTAAACAAACAAAACTATACTAAGCAAATACGCATTTGTACAAATTCCACTTTATTATCGTATTGCGTGATACAACAACTAATCATTAGGTACGCTTTTTTACTAGCCCTTAATGATAGTCTAGAGTAAAGAAAAACATATAAATATAGGTATTTAGGGAACAAATATTTGAATAGAGGCCTGTTGTGGCGCAAAGGCACTTTTTTTTAACTTCACGCTGTATTCCGTATATAGCGGGGTAGGCAGAGGGAACCAGAGAACCTAGTGTTAAGACACTCCGTTCTCTTACAACAATTTCGGTCCCCACTTTCCGCCAAATTGAGGCTTTGCGTGTTGAGTGGCGGAACTCAATGCCTTGTTACCAAACCCAGGAAATGAAAATATTAACATTTTCTGGAGTGGGAATCGAACCCACAACCTTTCGTGTTTACAGTTGCACGCTTGTGCCTCTGCGCCACGACAGGCGTTGATATTATAAATTATAATGGAAGAAATATATATTTCTACGCTAACGAAGATGTAAAATTATGATGTATTTTTAAAATATATCATACTTTGTTTCAATAAAAGGAAAAATGTTCTATTTTCCATCTGTCTTCCTCTTTTTATTACTGTGGAAATAGAAATGAAATTATATTTTATGATATTAAAAAATACAGTTTCAATATGGCACTATATTACTGTTTTTCTTAACCGACTTCAAAAAATTAGTGGTCATTAGACTGTATTTTTATGTGTTACTACATGTATACAAAGCTTCACGCTGTATTCCGCATATAGCAGGGTAGGCAGAGGGAACATAGTGTTAAGACACTCCGTTTTCCATTTTCCGCCAAATTGAGGCATTGCGTGCTGAGTGGCGGAACTCAACGCCGCGCTTTGCCTAGTTACCAAACCCAGGAAATGAAAAATTCCAATTCCTGGAGTGGGAATCGAACCCACAACATGTCGCGTTTACAGTCGCACGCTTGTGCCTCTGCGCCACGACAGGCGTTTTTGTTGCTTGGATAAATTTTGATCATTCCTTTTCCATATGATAGCTAGTGGTGTATGAGTTATTTGTTAAATTTGTACTTTTCGTATATTATATTTAAAGTTTGAATTTTTTGCTAAAATTCGACTCAAAAACTTCTCGCCAGATTTTGACTAAATTTAAATGTGACCACATCTGCACTAGCTGTCCTATAAAAAACCATCAAAACTAGTTCATCTAGTAAAAGCTTATGTAGAGAGACACAAATAAAAAATACAGCTAATGAGAACCTCCTTTTTTTAAAATCCGTTAAAAAAATAAGTTTTGGTATATAAAAGATTATTTTGTCTTAAAGGTAAAATAGGGAAAGTGTATTGAGAGATATTTACCTATTAACGGTGGAATAAGCTTTTGTTAATCCAGCTACAGATTGCAAGAACATGAAAATTATTGACGCAAAGTCAATATAATGACATATATAATATATAACCACTCTAAGATTTAATAGATAAGAACAACGTAGAACGTAATGCGTTCAAAATATTACGATTACTTTCCATGACGAAAAATACCCATTGCAGTAGGCTTTTATGTATGACGAAATATTTCGTCATAACAACAAGCTTTTTTTAATGGATGACGGATGCGATGCAAACGAGCCGAAGGACCACCTGATTGTAAGTGATTACCTTCGCCCATGAACATCTACAGCACCAGACGTATTGTAAATGCGTTACCACCTAGAGGATATAGATGGAAGGGGAGGACAATGTAGTAGTTCACTATCGGAACCGATACATTCTGGGAAAAGGAGAGAAAGGGGAAAACCTGGCTTACATTGAACCGGAACATAACATTAGATATTTTGCGGTTCTTCTTTGACATGATGGTGGAGCCATTCGGAGGACGAACCTCCTATCACCAAACTACTGGAATACCCTCTTACGGGACGATACCCAACGGCGGAGGGGAATTGTATTGTAATTCCGCCTCCTCATAGGTTAAAGAAGCTTAAAATATCATAAAAATTGGTTTAACCAGTAAAAGCAAACAGTCGTATTCAAAAACCACATTTTTTAAAGTTGGTTAGCAATTTTTTTCTAATAACATTTTGAGGTTAACCAAACACAGAACTCCATTAAACTGATGCTATATCAATCAATGCCATTGGAGCACTTCTGGAAAACGTTAAGTAATTTTGCGTAAGTGATTTCTTTTATTAGTTTTTTTTTTTATAATGAAATATTATAATCATATTTTTTCTTCTTTTAACTTAGCTCAAAAAAGTAGGTTTTCGATACGACTGTAATTTTTATATGGGAGTCGATTTTGATTATTCTTTTCTTATATGATAGCTAGTGCTTTTGCTTTTGATGTGGTGTCATTTAAATTAAGTTACGATCCAACAAGTAGTTTATAAGCTATTCGTAATCATTTTACTTTTTAATGCATTTTATTTGAAGTCGGTTTTTTTTTTCATTAAAATGTTATTAAACTGTCACTCCCACATTTAAGATAAAAAAAATCATCTTAAGAAAACTTACAAAAAAAAGTATAATATGTATATAAATTATTTTAATTTTCGCCCTAGTAAGACAAAACTCAAGTTGACTTCCGCCGTCCAGTACCTCAAAAGAGATACTCAATATCTCAAATTGGAACATAAATGAGAGAACGGAGTGTCTCGACACTAAGACCTCTGACTACCCTGCTATGTGGAATAAAATTCCACTAAAAAAAGAAAATTCTACTTCATCATATGCATTCATAGCAAACTGAAAATCATTTCTGACGAAGTTCTAATAGCAGATCAATTGCCGTAACACTCAGTAATAGGCAAGCACTTGCTCGTGTGAATACAGTCTCTACTAATTGGTATGTCAGAATATGACGTACACCTTGCTGAAAGATGGAAACTGAATTGTGATTTTACAATTCTGATAATTGTAGACAAAATTCTTTAAGCTTTACACTTTATCTAGAATATCAGAGTCAATATAGAGAGAATCTAGTGTCAAGACACTCCATTTTCTATGTTTTGTCGAAAATCGAGATATTGCAAGATAACGAGGTACTACGTTTAGTCTTAATGAATTGGGGAAACCCAAAAAAAAATTTTGTGTGATTTTTTCAGGATTAAGAATCGAACCCACAACTAATTGTTTTTACAACACCAAAAAGGTTTCGATGGTTTTAAAAGTAAGGTGATATAGTAGTAAAAAATAGTCTTAAATACGATAAACCATTCTCCACTTTCCGCCCAAAAGGGATACATTGTTGAGTTGCGAAATTCAACACCGCTTATGCTTACCAGAGTGGGGAAATGAAAATAATTTAAATATATTATACATAATCATTTTCCCGAGTGGAAATCGAATCCACAATAAACGGCATTTATCGTCAAATTCTTCTTTTTTTTTATGGATAACGGAAGGCAAACGAGCAGAAGGACCACTTAATGGTAAGTGGCTACCTTCGCCCATAGACATTTACAATACCAGAGGTGTTGTAAATGCGTTGCCTACCTAGACAAAGATCTACCTACAAATAGAAGGGAAGGACAATGTAGTTGTTCACTATCGGAACAACCACATTCTGGGGAAAGGATGAGTGGGATAGGGGAAAACCTTCTACACTAAGATAGCTTCTATGTAAAATTATTTTTCTATAAAAACGCAAAATCCTAGCAATTCCTTAATTATACTTAGATAACTTAAGAGTTTTAAGGTAAAATCCAATTAAAATATAATAAAAAATATTTTTTTTTTCTTAACAAAAAATATCATAAATCTATAGGTAAGTAGATTATTCATTAATCATTTGTCTTTCAAATTGTAAGCTAAGATTTAAACTTGGAGCGTTAACCCTAATTCCGAAGTAATTGACTACATTAATTACCGTTCATTACACTTTTGCTACTATGATTTCGATTTACGATAGTCGCTATCGAGTATAGCTCTATAGCTATACTATACTAAGCTTCACGTTTTATCTGGCATATCAGGATAGTTAAAGAGAACCTAGTGTTAAGTCACTCCGTTCGCTGCTTTCACTCGAATTTAAAACATTATGTGTAGAGAGGCGTTACTCAACGCTGCATTTTGTCTTAATAAAGCGAAGAAATGAAAATAATATAAATATAATAATATAACCGAATGAAATTAATTCTCATTCAAATCAAAAAAAAAAATCCTGGGTTTGGTAAAAAGGCAAAGCGCAGCCTTGAGTTGCGCCACTCAGCACGCAATGCGGCGAAAAGTGGGGAACGGAGTGTCCTAACACTAGTTTCTTTCTGCCTATGCTATATGCGGGATACAGCGTGAAACCCACAACCAATCGCGTTTACAATGAGAAGTTGTCCCACTGCGTTTGCACGTTGACCTCGAATTCTCTTAGTATTTTATTACGCTATTCACATACTAAAGAAATTAAAATATTTCCAAACATATAAAAGATGAACGTATCAGGATTCGAACCCATATCTCTTGGAAGGCATTCAAGCCCTGTAGTTTTATATAATTAAGCTATACGTTCTTATCTAGCTTTGTTGAAATTCTTATACGCATGTTACAACCTATATTCGTAGTTAGCATTTCTATAGGACGATTTTTAAAAATTTCCGCTACCCATTATTTTCAAGAATTATAATTATTTTATAATTTTATAATTAAGTTATAATTTTGTTATTTTTTTTGGTGGTAGGAGGTTCGTCCTCCGTCTGGCTCGCGACCACTATCATGTCAAAGACGAACCGCCAAATATCTTATGATGTGTTCCGGTTTGATGGCATGTAAGCCAGGTTTTCCCCTTTCCCACCCATCCTTTCCCCAAAATGTGGTGGTTCCGATAGCGGACTACTACATTATCCTCCCTTTCCATCTGTATCCTCTAGGTTGGCAACGCATCTAGTACATCTCTGGTGTTGTAGATGTTCATGGGCGAAGGTAACCACTTACCATCAGGCGGTCCTTCTGCTCGTTTGCCATCCGGTATCCATAAAAAAAAAAAAAGAAGCGTTTTTTTTTATTTATTAAATTCACCAGTGGTAATTACATCGGATATAATTTTACAATAATTGTTTATTCTTATAGCTAAATGCATTACCTTTTAAGGTGAATACCAATGAATTATAAGGACAAGAAATACTTTTTTACAAAATTAGTTTTCAAATGTTAGTTAATTACAATCAATGAATAGAAAAGAATACTAAAAAGAAAAAATATTAAAATTATTTATGTTGTCTGACATTCCTATGATATCTATCTAGAGAGATCCAATTTTGATGTTTAAACTATATTACTATCAAGTTTCATCAAAATACGTTCAGTAATTTTTGCTTAGCAGTTGACTGTACAAACAAACATCCAACCTCAAGATTTTAAATTTAAAATATATAATTTTTATTGGTAGAAATGAGTTATAATTTTGTTATTATTAATAACAAAATTATTACAAAGAAGAAAACTGACTTCAAATAAGATTCACTAAAAAGTAAAATTATTCCGAATAACTCAAAAACTACTGGTCAAATCATAACTAAATTTAAATGGGACCACATTCGAAGCATTTATATGCTTTTATTTTATAATAAGAATTATCAAAATTGGTTCATCAAATAATAAGTTTAGGACAACACATAACAGAATTAATTCGAATTGAGAACCTCCTTCTTTTCGCGTCTGTTCCAAATATACGAGTATACACAATTTTGTTTGGTGGTAGGAGGTTCGTCCTCCGTCTGGCTCGCGACCACTATCATGTCAAAGACGAACCGCCAAATATCTTATGATGTGTTCCGGTTCGATGGCATGTAAGCCAGGTTTTCCCATTCCCACCCATCCTTTCCCCAAAATGTGGTGGTTCCGAGAACGGAATACTACAATGTCTTCCATCTGTATCCTCTAGGTTGGCAACGCATCTACAACATCTCCGGTGTTGTAGATGTTCATGGGCGAAGGTATCCACTTACCATCAGGTGGTCCTTCTGCTCGTTTGCCATCCGTTATCCATAAAAAAAAAAAAAAAACAATATTACAAAGTAGACATAAAAAATAAGAAATTTTCTTCCCACGTCCAATAATGCTATTAAGATACTAAGTATCTACTTACAATCTAATTAAGTTCTCGGGGAAATACCGGTTTATCTCATGTAACTCGATGCCTCTTGTAAAACCGTAACCACTCGACTGGTATTCACATCGACCAAAAAAATGAACTTTTATTATGGACTGCACTCAATTTTCTTTTTTTGCTATCAACTGTATGACTGTAGAAGAAAAATATCACATCGCTTTTTCAATAAAGAAGTTAGTTAACCTAGTGTCAAGAAAATATTTTTTTTTATTCATTTTTTTTAAATTTACGCTGTATCCCGCATATAGAAGGGTAGGCAGAGGAAACCCGAGAACATAGTGTTAAGACACTCCGCTCTCTTACAACAATTCCGTTCCCCACTTTCCGCCGAATTGAGGCATTGCGTGCTGAGTGGCGGAACTCAACGCCGCGCTTTGCCTTGTTACCAAACCCATGAAATGAAAATACTAACACTTCCTGGAGTGTGAATCGAACCCACAACCTGTCGCGTTTACAGTTGCACGCTTGTGCCTCTGCGCCACGACAGGCGTCGTCAAGAAAATATGATTCTTTTTTTTTGATTTCATGTTTATTTCAGCATCTGGGTAGCCAAAGAGAACCTAATGTTCATACAACACGCTGTACTCTACTTTCCATACAAATTCAAGATACTGCGTGTTGAGTGATGGGACAACGCCGGGACTTGTCTTACTAGAGCGGTGAAATACAAATCATTCAAATATGATAGATGCCTGTCGTGGCACAAAGGCACAAGCGTGCGACTGTAAACGACAGGTTGTGGGTTCGATTCCCACTCCAAGAAATGTAAAATTTAGTATTTTCATTTCTTGGGCTTGGTAACAAGGCAAAGCGCGGCGTTGAATTCCGCCACTTAACACGCAATGCCTTAATTCGACGGAAAGCGGGGAACGGAATTGTTGAAAGAGAATGGAGTGTCTTGACACTAGGTTCTCTGGTTCCCTCTGCCTACCCTGCTATATGCGGGATACAGCGTGAAGTAAAAAAAAATATACCCTCTAGAAGAGACCGAACCTATGACTATCGTTCACAGCCAGATGTTGTCCCACTATATCACCAAGACTAACTGTTTCAGCTTCACCTTCTTTTCACAAGCAGCCAAAGAGAAACTACTGTCAAGATCAATCAAAAGACACTCCACTCTCTGCTGTCTACCCGGAACAAAGACATTGTTTGTTGAATGGCGAAAATCAATACTGGGCTTTGTTTCCTTTTCAGTTTTCATCCAAAACCGAAACATTGTGAATTGTGTGGCGCATGTCAACTTCGTTTGTCTTACCGGATCGAACCTACTACCAATCTCAACCAGTCAGACGCTGACCCACTGCACCACGGCTAGATTGTTTTTTTTTTTAGATAGGTAGGAAATTATTATATTTAAACAAATTATTTTCTATGCTCAGCGTTGAGTTCCACCTTTCAAACCACAATAAATGAAATTCGGGCGTAGAATGGAGAAAAGAGTGTCTTGACACTATTTCCTCCTTGCCTGTTATGTTGACTAAAAACATTTAAGCCAATTTAAAACGGAATTTATATACAAAACTTTACTTTTAATATATTATATGCTATAAAAAGTACGCATATTCGATTTATTAACTTATTCACGCTCATTATTGGTCTGAGACAAAAATCTAATCGATATTTCGTTCTAACATCATCAGTTTTCTAACTATTACCCAACATTACCTCAAAATAGTTGTAAGTAACTATATTATTTGAGATTGTAGAGACATCGTGGTGACGTCTGTCTATTAAAACTGGTAGTGGGTTCGATTTTCACTAGCACAAATGATTATACTTGCTTTTTTTATCTCCGTTTTGGTTAGATAAAGCGCGGTGTTGAGTTCCGCCACTTAGTTCCGAATGTATCTAATTCAGGCAGAAAGTGGTGAACGGAGTGTTTTAATACTAGGTTCATTTTGACTACTCGGCTTAGCGGAATGAAGTGAGAAACTCCTAATGTCTAGTTGATTTACTTTTAAGTAATATTATAAAATCTTCATGGGTTCTTCATTTTTAAAGTGTCATATTTTTAAATGCAATGCAATCTAGAGGCCAGTCGCGGCGCAAAGGCACAAGGCGTGCTGTGTAACGGAACTCAATGCCGCACATTGGCGAACACACAAAACGCAGCGTTCAGTTCCTCCACTCAGCACGCAACGCCTCAATTCGGTAGAAAGTGAGAAAAAGGAAAATAATAAAACGGAGTGTTTTAATACCAGGTTCTCAGGTTCCCTTTGATTAGGTATGTGCGGGAAACAGTGTGAAAAAAATGATATAATGTTACATACATATTATATATACATAGCTTCACGCTGTATCCCGCATATAGCAGGGTAGGCAGAGGAAACCCAGTGCTAAAACACTCCGTTCCCCACTTTCCGCCGAATTGAGGCATTGTGTGCTGAGTGGCGGAACTCAACGCAACGTTTTGCCTTCTTATCAAACCCAGGAAATGAAAATACTAAACTTTTACATTTCCTGGAGTGGGAATCGAACCCACAACCTGTCGCGTTTACAGTCGCTCGCTTGTGCCTCTATGCCACGACAGGCATTGATATAATGTTGACTAAAATTATTCGACTTGCATGTAACAGATTTAAGTATTTCAGAGCTGAATATGCATAAAATAGTACATTTCATGAAATTATCAGTTTTCCAAGAGATATAATACTAGAGGATATCATCGAAAATTTTCTTGCCCGTATTATACTCGTAGCAATCCGGATTTGCTTAATCCTCTCACGATGCACCGAGCTGCTACTCTACCTACATTACTATTATGAAACGTGAAAACTACTTTGAATATTATATTATACCTTATTTTTATATTATTTTTAAGATACCTTGGTTCCTGAGTGGCGGAGCTTAACACCGTGTTAAAATATTTTTTTTTAACTTCACGCTGTACCCCACATATAGCGGGTTAGGCAGAGGGAACCAGAGAACCTAGTGTTAAAACACTGTTCTCTTTCAACATTTCCGTTTCCCACTTTCCGCCAAATTGAGGCATTGCGTGTTGAGTGGCGGAACTCAACGCCACGCTTTGCCTTGTTACCAAGCCCAAGAAATGAAAATACTAAATTTTACATTTCCTGGAGTGGGAATCGAACCCACAAGCTGTCGCGTTTACAGTCGCACGCTTTTGCCTCTGCGCCACGACAGAAGACAGAATAATATTTACTTATAGATTCTAATATTTTTTTTATGTAATGCTATAATACTTTAGGAATGATGTGCTCTCCTGTCTAATTATATCAGTTTCTTTTTCAGCTTCAAGCTTTCCGAAATCAAAACAAAGGATCTAGCCGAATAAGTTAAGAAAAACTGCACTGGCGTGTAATGAATTGATTTCACCATTTTTATATTGCTTTTCATCTAAAATAGCGACACACTTAACTTCGTGTCCCTAACCCTCGCAGGAAGGGAGTTATGGGGGTTACAACCCTTAACGAAAAAGGTAATTTTCTCAGAATCTATAAAAGATATCTTTATAAAATTTAAACTGAAGATTATTATTCAAGAGCTCAATGTAATATGTTTTTTACAGAATTTTTGAAAAGGTTTAAGTACTAGAAAACGAGAAGAAGAAATTTTTTGGGGGTAATTTTTATGCCAACCCCTAAATTGACACCTACCAAAAAATATATAACATTTATTCATTAGTGAGCCATCTTATGTTTAAAGCTTTGAAAAAAAAAATTGGTGGAACAATTTTCAAAACACTAAAAACCGCGAACTTAGTATCAACTATCTTCATATATGCTGTTGACAGCTAGGGACTTTCTTTATGCCCGTCATCCTCTTATTATTATTTTTTTCACTATCTATCATACAAAAAAGTATCATCAAAATTGATTCATCCGACAAAAAATGATACATTTAAAAATACACCTCCTTTTTCTTCGAAATCGGTCAAAAATCTCAAACATTATAGCTAACTTACATAAACTTGTATGTATGCAAATAACTAAAATAGCTTACTGTATTCTATGGAGTTTCTAAATAACTGTATAATAGGTCACGATAGGAAGGTCGCGCAGTTCCAGTTACGAACAAGGCGTGGTTCAATGCGAAATATGAAATTATTATTTATTATAGTTAGAAATATTTATTTTATTATGAAAAACTTTAATTATTTTATTTTTTTATAATTAAGAGGACAGAGTGTCTTAACATTAGGCACAAGCGTGTGTATGTAAGCGCGAGAGGTTGTGGGTTCGATTCCCACTCCACGTGGAAGTTTATTTTGGTAACAAGGCCAACAGCGGCGTTGAGTTTCGCCACTCAGCACGCAATGCCTCAATTCGGCGGAAAGTGGGGAACGGAGTGTCTTGACACTAGGTACCCTCTGCCTACATTGCTATATGCGGGATACAGCGTGAAGCTATGTATGTATGTGTATGTATGTTTAACGAGTAATTTTTGAGTTATTCGTAATTATTGTACTTTTAAGTGCATTTTATTAGAAGCCGGTTTAATTTTTTGTTACAATTTTGTCTGAGATAACTTTTTCAAGCCATATCTCTTTAATAACAAGCTATCAATATAATCCTCAGCTGCAACTTTCTAAAAAATAGACCCATCAATACTGGCTTGAATTTAAAACCGGATGAGATTTCTGCATCGGCAATTTATAACATTGTAAAGAAGCGTTGAATATATCACGGCTTCAACAAAACACATTTACATATCTATTAGAAAATATAGGTCGATATGCTTAGATTTATCAAGATTTTTAACCGATTTCAGAAAAGAAGGAGGTTATTAATTCTATTTTCTGGGTGAACTATTCTTTATTGATCAAATTCGGCAAACGAGCAGAAGAACCACCTGATGGTAAGTGGTTACCTTCGCCCATAGACATGTACAACACCAGAGATGTTGTAGATGTGTTGTCGTCCTAGAGGATACAGATGGAAGGAAGGGGACAATAAAGTAGTCCGCTATCGGAAACACCACATTTTGGGGAAAGGATGGGTGGAAACAGAGAAATCCTGGTTTACATGCCATCGAACCGGAACACATCATTAGATATTTGGCGGTTCGTCTTTGACATGATAGTGGTCGCAAGCCAGTCGGAGGACGAACCTCCTACCACTTAACTACTGGGATACCCGCCCCTTACGGGACGCTACCCAGCGGCAAAGGAGAATTGTATTCTAACCCCGTCCCCTCACAGGGAAGATGATAGTTAGTACTTCTGACGTGGTTCCATTTTAATTTAGCTGAGATTAAATGAGTAGTGGTTTTGGATTATTTATATAATTATATATTTTCTTGAATTTTCTTTGAGGTATACACACACACACACACTTTATTCCACATACAGACAGGATGAGACAAAACCTAGTAAGACACTCTGTTTGCCGTCTCTTCTTCTTCTTTGAGTCTCAGAGGCATTGCGTGTTGAATGGAACTTTACGCTGCGTTTAAATATAAATTTCTTGCTCTGTAGGGCAAGCATGAAAATTTGCGACAAAGTATTCGTATCGTTATCGAAAGCATTTTATATGGGGAAACTTTAGTTCCTCTTATGCACAGTACGGAATATCATACAAATACTACGTGAGACAAAGCGCGGTGTTGAGTACCGCCACTCAACAAGCACTGTCTTGAATTCACATAGAAGGTAGAGAACAGAGTGTCTTAAGGATACTTAAGGTTCTCACTGACTAATAGAGCCGTCTAAGCGGGAAAATCCGTGAAGCCGAAAAAAAAACATTTTCAGTATTTTTTCCGTTTTTTTTAGCTTCACGCTGCATCCCGCATATAGCAGAATAGGCAGAGGGATCCTGAGAACCTAGTGTTAAGACGCTCCGCTCTCTTCCAACAATTCCGTTCCCCACTTTACGCTGGATTGAGGCATTGCGTGCTGAGTGGCAGAACTCAACGCCAGGCTTTGCCTTGTTACCAAATGAAATTACTTCATTTTCTCGAGTGGGAATCGAACCCACATCCTGTCGCGTTTACAGTCGCACGCTTGTGCCTCTGCGCCACGACAGTAAATATAATTTCAAATAAAAAACGAGATATTATTAACTCTTTCAAAGTATCCGTCCTTAATAATAATTAATTATTAGGCATCAAAGTGATTGACAACGTTCATTTTTTTAATGCTCATTAGTTGAGTTCTTATTACCTCCGGTTACAGATTGAGTGACGAGGCGAATTACAATTTTATTGGGTGAAAAAATATTTAACTGTTTGAAAATTTTGTAGTAGAAAAATTTTGTTTGAACTAAATTATTAATATGTTACAGCTTTTCATTTTTTTTCCTAATAGCAGTGTAGGTAGAAAATCTAATGTCTGTAAAGACACTGCTTTGTCCATTTTCCGTCAGAATTCGAAACATTAACTGTTAAATTGTAGAATCCAACGCCGGGTTTTTTCTTATCAGAGTGTTAAAAATTATTTTAATGAAATTAAAATTATTTAAATAAAATTAAAATTATTTAAATAAAATTAAAATTATTTATATAAAAATAAAATGATTTAAATAAAATTAAAGTTATTTAAATAAAGTTAAAATTATTTAAATAAAATTAAAATTATTTAAATGAAATTAAAATTATTTAAATAAAATTAAAATTATTTAAATGAAATTAAAATTATTTAAATAAAATTAAAATATTTAAATACAATTAAAATATTTAAATGAAATTAAAAATATTTAAATAAAATTAAAATTATTTAAAGAAAATTAAAATTATTTAAAGAAAATTAAAATATTTAAATAAAATTAAAAATATTTAAATAAAACTAAAAATATTTCAATAAAATTAAAATATTTAAATAAAATTAAAAATATTTAAATAAAATTTTTATATTTAATTAAAATATTTAAATAAAATTAAAAATATTTAAATAAAATTAAAAATATTTAAATAAAATTAAAATTATTTAAAGAAAATTAAAAATATATAAATAAAATTAAAAATATTTAAATAAAATTAAAATTGTTTAAATAAAATTAAAATCATTTAAATAAAATTAAAATTATTTAAATAAAATTATTTAAATGAAATTATTATTTTGTAGGGACCGTACCCACAATCATCATTTTAACAATTAGACATTTTCCCACTGTACCACGATGACATCAAATAAAAAATTATAGCATAAAATACTTTTCGAATGCGGTAAATATAGAAAAAAGGTGAATTTCGATGATTGTAATTTTATACGAAAAGCAGCTTCATGCTTTATCTCACATAATAGGGTAATCGGAAAGAACATAGTGACAAAACATTTCGTTCTACACTTTCCGCCTCAATTCGATATCATTGTATTTTTTTTCCTAGGTTTGGTAACAAGGCATTGAGTTCCGCCACTCAGCTCGCAATGCCTCAATTCGGCGGAAAATGGAGAACGGAGTGTCTTAACACTAGGTTCCCTCTGCTTACCATGCTATGCGCGGGATATAGTGTGAAGCTATGTATGTATGTATTTTATGTGGCGGTACAAACTCTCGAATAGTGCAAAACAAAGTAACTAATAATTGTAATTTCATACAAAATTCTAAAAAAATATGAATTCTAGTTACAACACAAAAGTTATTTATAGACCAATATTAAAGACTGTTGAAAACTTATTTCCATCACTGTATGCCATACAAACGATCAGTTACTATTGATCTAGCAATCATCCATACATTCCAACTGATTGATAGACAACGTCTGACATGACGTCGACCTATCAATATTGGATTAACAAACCTAAGATCGTTTGAACTGGATCGGAATTGATGTAACTTTTTAGCATAGAATTACAATTACGCAGTTGTATTGAGTGACGAACTTTATTTATAATATGATATATATATATATATATATATACGAGATGTTCAAAAGTAAGGTGACTGTAAATTTAGCAAACGTACTGATTAATGATTTTATTTTGTTATGTTGGTACACTCTTCCCGAACACTGTACCAAGTTTCCAAGTGTATAGCATTTTTGTTTGGTTGAGAGGCGTAAAGGTTATAAGGTTTTGGTGCTCGGCGATTTCTTGCTATCGAAAATATGGATCAAAGGATTTGCATCAAATTTTGTGTAAAAATAAAATAAAGTGTCTGAAACACTTTAAAATGTTGACAGTAATGTGAAACTGTTCTGAGTAAAAATGTTTACAAGTGGTACAAACTCTTCCAAGATACGGAAGATGCCAAATGACGAGCCTCGCTCTGGACGCCCAAGCACGTCAACAACTGATGAAAACGTTCACAGTGGAAGAAAATTGTTCTGGAAAATCGTCGAATCACTATCAGAGAAGGTTGAGGATGTTGGTATATCGTCTTGCCTCGTGCCATGAAATTTTTTCTAACGTTTTGGGCATGAGACGTGTGTCATTTAGTTTGTTCCGAAATTGCTCATCATTCATCTTTTGCTGGTGAGAGATTTGGCCAAAAACAACACCCACAATCATGCCTCAGCCAAATTACATTCACCGGATTTGGCCCCATGTGACTTTTTTCTTGTTCCCAAAACTAAAGAGACCTATTAAAGGACGGAGATTTGCAACGATTGAAGAGATAAAGACTGCATGCACTGATGTCACATGCACTGACGATTGGAAAACCGTTGGTATAAGTGTATTGTATCTGAGGGGGATTATTATGAAGGGACAACATAAATATTGATAAATAAATAAATATTTTTCTTAAAAATACAAAGTCACATTACTTTTGAACACACCTGTATATATATAAATATATATATATATATATTTATTTATTTTTTTTTTTCTGTATCCCGCATATAGTAGAAATCCTGAACCAGAGAACCTAGTGTTAGCGACACCCGTTCCCTGTGCAACAATTCCGTTCCCGCTTTCCGCCGTGAATCGGTAGTATTGCGTGCTGAGTGGCGGAACTCAACGCGACAGGTTTTGGGTTCGATTCTCACCCAGGAAACGATTTTTTCATTTCCTGGATTTGCTAGAAGGCAAAGCGCGGCGTTGAGTTGGCGGCACTCAGCATTCAACAATGCTCCCACTTATGGAAAGTGGAGAACGGAGTGACTTCTAGCACCAGGTTCCCTCTGCCTGCCCTGCTATATACGGGATATAGCTTGAAGCTATGTATGTATATATTATATAAAAGTGTATGACAAACGTATAACAAACATTAACATTTTGTACACATTGCTAAGACTCTAATATTTTACACATCGACTGCTTCTAACGAACATAAGATAGTCATAAGTAATATTTCCTCCAACCAACCAAAGAAACAGAGAGAAAAAAAAGCAAAGAAAAATAGTATTAATTCACAAACATTCCATTACATATCTATGAAACGGCTACAATCTACAAGTACTAGCGGAAGTGGAACGATAAATTCCAAGTGGTATAAAGCCTTCGACTCGTTGTTGTCAGTATTGTGATATACGCCTCGGGATGTGCCGATTTTTAATTTCTTTTATTTCTTTTCTCATACTAGCTACTGCTACTGTTGTATGGGTGCATTGAAAATTGAAATGTATTTGAATCTTAAAATATTGTTTAGGAAATAATTGGGGCGTGCTTATCTTTAATGTAAAGTAATATATAAATATATATATTTTAACTTCACGCTGTATCCCGCATATAGCAGGGTAGACAGAGGGAACCAGAGAACCTAGTGTTAAGATACTCTATTCTCTTTCAACAATTCCGTTTCCCACTTTCCGCCGAATTGAAGCAATGTGTGTTGAATGGCGGAACTCAACGCTGCGCTTTGCCTGTTACCAAACCCAAGAAATGGAAATTAAATTCAACTTTAATTTACATTTCCTGGAGTGGGAATCGAACCCACAACCTGTCGCGTTTATAGTCGCACGCTTGTGCCTCTGCACCACGACAGGCGTTAATTAATATATAAATATATTTATGTATATTTTCCGCAGATAGTTAGAGGAGCTAAGAGTCAAAACACCTGCTTTTTCGCTTTCCGCTATTTTCTACCCCGCTGGGCAGAATTCAGCGTGAAGCAAAAAAAAATCAATCACGCTATTTCATGGATAAATCAGAATATTACAACACAAATTAATGATTAACAAATAAACAACATCCCATTCTAAATACATACTTGTGGGTAAGAATAGAGAAAATGAAAGTAACTAGAAATGAAAAGAAATGTATGTATTTTTTAATTCTCATACTGTATATCGCTCATAGCAGGGTAGACAGAGGAACTTGAGAATCAAAATGTTAAGGCACTTCGTTCTTTACATGTCCGTTCTCCACTTTCCGTTGGAACGAGGAAATGAAAATACAAAAATATTACTTTTAATACCTATTTCCTAGAGTCAGAATCGAACCCACAACCTGCGCTTACAAGCAGTCCTCTCTGCGCCACGATATTCCAGTTTGGAGTGTAGATACATATAACATAAATAAAGTACTATATATTCAAGTTTATATGTTGGTAGGAGGTTCGTCCTCCGTCTGGCTCGCGACCACTATCATGTCAAAGACGAACCGCCAAATATCTTATGATGTGTTCCGTTCGATGGTACAAGCCAGGTTTTCCCATTCCCACCAAGTCCTTTCCCAAAATGTGGTAGTTCCGAGAACGGAATACTGCTACTGTCCCCCCTTCCATCTGTATCCTCTAGGTTGCTAAACGCATCTACAACATCTCTGGTGCTGTAGACGTTCATGGGCGAAGGTATCCCACTTACCACTGTGTGCGGTCCTTCCGCCTGCCTGCCATCCGTTATCCATAAAAAAAAAAGTTGAGTATCAACATCATATTAATGCGTACAAATCGTTCGTAATGTACTTGGGGTATCAGCGAGACATTTAACTTTTGTGTATGAAACTATTATTTGATGCCGCCGTTTACCCCATAGTAGGATAGAGGCCGGCGATTCTTTGAAACTGACGATTAGCAAGCTTTGGCTTGTTTTAGTCAGCAGAGAAAACATGCTGCGATATAGTCTTCCTATAGAAGAGCCATTGTTTCAGGAACAAATATTTGGTGGATGTGCATATCGTGAAAAGCAGGCCAGCATGCACACACGCGAGAAGCCAGGGTTGATTTTACCGAATGGAATGCTCATTTCCCGGGTTTGCAACAAGGCAAAGCGCGGCGCTGGTTCCGCCACTCAGCACGCAATGCCTCGATTCGAAAAAATATATATGGCATATATATATATATATAAAAAAATATATATATATATATATATATATATATATATATATATTTTTTTTTTTTTTTTCTGTATCCCGCATATAGTAGAACCTGGAACCAGAGAACTAGTGCTAAGACACCCGTTCCCGTGCAACACCTGCTCCCCTCGCTTTCCGCCTGAATCGAGGCATTGCGTGCTGAGTGGCGGAACTCAACGCCGCGCTTTGTCTTTTAGAAGACAAAACCCAGGAAATGAAATACTCCCATTTCTGAGTAGGAATCAAACCCACAACCTGTCGCGTTTACAATCGCATGCTTGTGCCTCTGCGCCACGACAGGCGTACTATCCTCTATCCATAATATACTTTATCCACCAAATATTTATTATTTTACAAACAATAACAATATATAGGAGAGATATATCACTAGCTTATGTTTTCTCTGTATTTCAAAACAAAGTAATTACGAAACACACTTGCTAGTCCGTTAATTAATTCAGTTTCAAGTCATATTTCCGGTTAATCTACTTATGGAATTAAACGTGGCATCGTGTAAAAGTTTGTTTTGTACACAAGTTAAGTAATCTCATTTGTTACTTTAGAACACGTGCAATTTACGTTTGTACGTAGTGTTGGAAATGTTATTATATAGTTTGAATATATAGTACTATATTTGTGTTATATGTATCTACATACATTTTAGATGCCCATAAATAAAATTAATTTAAATTAAGATAAATGATGATTCGATTCCCACCCAGGAAATGTAAAATTTAGTATTTTCATTTCTTGGGCTTGGTAACAAGGCAAAGCGCAGCGTTGAGTTCCGCCATTCAACACACAATGCTTCAATTCGGCGGAAAGTGGGAAACGGAATTGTTGAAAGAGAATGGAGTATCTTAACAATTAGGTTCTCTGGTTCCTGTCTACCCTGCTATATGTGTGGATACAGCGTGAAGTTGAAGCCTATCTTTTCAGCCTTCTCGGTCATCCTTTTCATTACAGCTTCCTTAAGTACTCCTGGATCAATGTTCATTGTCTTTGCTTATTATTTTTAATAATTCTGGAGGTAGGCGTCGATTCATCCCACTTCTGATATAAGAGGAGGGGTGCTGTCTTCTTCTATGAAACTTTCATGATTGCTCATGATATCTATTTATTTACCCAATAGTCACTGCAATAGTCGTAGACTTAATTTAAAACAAACTATAAACTTCAGAGGTGTGGGTGTGGTGTGGCCTTCCCTGCTGGGGGAGTGGGGAGAAGGAGATCAGGAGGATAAGCCTTGAGCTGCTCAAGGATCAGCCCAGCGGTGAGACCCCTCATCACTGGGGAGGCCCAGTTTAGGTGATCTCGCGACCGCAGCGGCTTAGAAGAGGGTAGGGTGAGGAGATCCCTCGGGGAGCGGTCGGAAGTCCGTGGCCTATGTGGAGTGCGATGTCTAAAGATGCCTCTGGGTGGAGGCATCGGCGCGCTTGAACATGCTTGCCGTGTCGTGCTATGAAAGTTCAGAAGAAAGGCTCTCGGATACGAGATCGCGCTTAGCGTAGCGTTCCTCACGCATCGAGGGGCCTGTGTAATTTGCCGGCAGGCGATGTTCTGCACGACTTGCAGGGCAGTCCTTGGGTCTCTCAAGTGAGGGCGTACCAGGCCGGCAGCTGCATACGTCAGGTGAGGCCTGACGCCGTCTTATAAAAGCGCGGTCTTGGTGCGCAGGGGGAGAGGAGCGCATTAGCGGCGGAGGTGGTGGAGAGCCACCTCGCGGCGCGTCCCTAGCACGTTTGACGTGCATTAAGATTGAGTCGGCTGTCCAGCGTGAGTCCCAGGTATGTTGGGTTTCAGATGCCCAGGATTCTCTGGCCCTGCATGACCATCAGTGGAGGGAGGGTCCGACCTCTCCCCAAACATTACCATCTGAGTTTTAGCAACATTGAGAGAGGTCCTCCACTTCGCCAGCCATTCTGGCAGGAGATCCAGGGCCATCTGAAGCTTGAAGGCCGCGCGGTTAATGGAGGTGCAGATCAGGCGATGTCGTCAGCGCACAGCGCCAACAACGCGCCCTCACGGACGGGGACATCGTCCGTATAGTGGCAGCGTGTAGAGCGCCGGTGACAGATACCGCCCTGGGGAACACCCGCACTGGCTGGGCGGCTTTCTGATGTAGCTGACTCACCCCTATTTTGAAGGTCCTGCTGCTCAGGTAGGACGCCAGTACTCCCTGGCGATGTGGTACGGCGTCTCGGCGAACAGCACTTTGAAGAGAAGACCCGGGTGCCACACGCGGTCAAACGCCCCAGCAACGTCCAGGAAGCCAAGCCATGGCTGCGATCTCCTTTCCTGTTCACAGCGTTCGTCAGGTGGCAGGTGGACCACCGCTGCTTGCAGTGGTGGTGGAGTGACCGCTGCGGAAAAACCAAACTGTTCGGGGCAAGGGTGTAGGTGCGTGCCTGAACGAGAGGGAGAAGCAACTTCCTCGAACAGCTTGGATGACTGAGCTGAGGAGCGTGATGGGCCTGTAGCCCCTGGTCTTCTGGGGTTCTTCCTGGTTTTGAATCATTATGACCAGGCCTCCTTCCACGCCTGTGGAAGTATCTCTGGCGCAGGATGGAGTTGAAGAGCCTCTTGGCCATGGCAGCGATGGTCTTGAGGGGAGGTGGCGAAGCGCGGCGTTTGTGACTCCGTCCACCCCTGGAGCCTTCCTTGGTCGGAGCCGCGTGATTGCCCTCCTCACCGTGGTGGTCGGCGAGAAATATGGCGGTAATGGTGGTGGGTCAGTGGTGAGGAGAGTCACCCTGCACCTTGGTCCTCAATACTCCGGTGGAAATCCGGGCATCTACTGGGGTTCGGAGAGAACTGCGGCCAGGTGGTCGGCAAAAATCCCAGCCTTCCTCTGCGTCGTACGCCAGCGTGCCATCAGGCCCGGTACAGCGGGCGCACAGGTGGGGACGTCTCAGCTGCCGGGCACAGCTTGTTCAGCGAAGACTGTCCTCCTGAAGCCCTCGCTATGCGTGCGGTCATCCCATCTCCGCCGTGAGTGGCGCCCCAGCCTGCGAATCTGTTCAATGAGGCCATTGCTTTCGTTTGCTTCAGAGCTGGATCTCGTGTCTGCTGATATTCCCGGCGCGCCCGCTTTTGCGCGCCAGAGGCCGCTAACTGCCAGGAGCCTTAGGGAGGCGTCTGCGTTGCGTTGAGGTGGCGCTGCATCGTTGCTGTGATGGCCGTGGTGAGGTCCCTCTCAGCCCGGTCGATGCCAGCGGGGTCCTCGAGGCCCAAACTCAGTGCTTGGGGTGGACAAGTGGGCGATGGATTTGTCCCAGCAAAGATGGTCCCTCTGTTGTGGGGTGCTTCACAGAGGAAGCTGGTACTGGAGCCAGGCAGGCTAGACGGGCACGTGGTCCGGACCCGGAAGGTCCGGAAGCGCCTCTCGAGGTGGTACAGGCGACACTCTGCAGCACGGCGATATCGATGGTGCTGGGAGGTGGCTGACAGAGAGTAATGGGTCGGCCTGTCGGGCCCCACTACCTGCAGCCATTCCGTACTGCATCCTCATAGAGCCTGCGCTTTGTCGCGCACGCGGGTGGGCATCCCAGGCGGGGTGTTTACCCAGTCGCCCGCAGCCAAGCGTAGATGTGCGTTATTCAGCACCTCTCCTGACCTCCTCGGATGCTGAGGCGATATGTGGAGGGACGATAGATCGCAAAGAGGCGGAGGCGATCCATCGTGCTGATTGCACTCCGATGATCAAATGTCAAAGGCGCGTGCGTGGCAAACATAATGGCTCACGTACGCGATCGCGATTTGCAGGCCAACCCCAAAGACTGCAGGAGGCGCGCGTAGTTGCGGCCGCCAAATGCAAATAGCTGCGCCGAAGGAATCCATGACCAACGCATCGTCCACTTTGAAAGAGTGATTTGAAGGGTTGGGTCCAAGTCTGAGGCTGTTCCACCCACCATCTGACTGACTCCCATATATTTTGATAACTATTGATGGATGATCTCACCATGATATGTATGCGATTCAACGACTGCGTTACCAGATATATATATATATATATATATATATATATATATATATATAGCACGTCCCAACTATTATTTCTAAACAATATTTTAAAATTCAAATACATTTCAATTTTCAATACACCCATACTACAACTGTAGCAGTAGCTAGTATGAGAAAAATAAAAAATTAAAATCGTACATCCCGAGCGTATATCACAATACTGACAGCAACGAGTCGAAGGCTTTATACCACTTGGAATTTATCGTTCCACTTCCGCTAGGTACTTGTGGGTGTATCGTTTCATAGATATGTAATGGAATGTTGTGAATTAATACTATTTTTTCTTTGCTTTTTTCTCTCTTTTTTTCTTTGGTTGGTTGGAGGAAATATTACTTATGACTAACTTATGTTCGATAGAAGCAGTCGATGTGTAAAATATTAGAGTCTTAGCAATGTGTACAAAATGTTAATGTTTGTTATGAGTTTTTCATACACTTTTTATATAATACATACATACATAGCTTCACGCTATATCCCGTATATAGCAGGGCAGGCAGAGGGAACCTAGTGCTAAGACACTCCATTCTCCACTTTCCGCCAAATTGAGGCATTGAATGCTGAGTGCCGCCAATTTAACGCCGCGCTTTGCCTTCTAACCAAATCCAGGAAATGAAAAAATCCGTTTCCTGGAGTGAGAATCGAACCCAAAACCTGTCGCGTTTACAATCACACGTTTGTGCCTCTACGCCACAACAGGCTTTAATTTATTTTATTAATTTAAAAAAATATATATTCGTATTTTATAAAAAAAAAATTCTGCACCTATATTTTAAATAAACTTTAACTACCTATGCCAGATTTTATTAACTTCGTAAAAATAGTTCTTAAGGTTTTTCTTTACATACTAATTGAATCGGTGAGTGCAGAAACAACGTAAGTCACAAGAATGAAAAAATCCGTAATCGATTTATACTAGCTTAGAAAGGCAAGTTACACTTTTTTCTCCCTCCTGCAAAATTTGAAAATCCGGACTTACGTTGTTTCTGCACTCACCGATTCAATTATAGACGTGATTGCGTGCTCTATTATATGCAGATTACATATATGTAAAGGGAAATGTATTGCAGCGTGTTAAACTTTTTATTCTTAGACATGTTTGTCATACCACAAAGTGGAAGTCATAATAATTTAAATTCAATCATTCTACTGAATTTACATCTAATTAACTGTTTTTTTTTTCTTTTTTTTAACTTCACGCTGTAACCCGCATATAGCAGGGTAGGTAGAGGGAACCAGAGAACCTAGTGTTAAGACACTCCATTCTCTTTCAACAATTCCGTTCCCCACTTTCCACCGAATTGCTTAATATAATGAGGATATTTCTAGCCCAGTCTGGTTTCACTTCTAATGACCTTTCAAGAATTGTCCAAAGACATTCAAACACACCGCATAATCTTAACAAGAACAAACCGATTAAAGAGATTTCGAATTTTATCTTCTCCACAACGAATTCTCGATTCATAGTTTATTGTTAAGATAATTTGGCGAAAGCCAAAATTAGAGTGCATTACCCACCACTCTTATTTTTACTAGCATAGTGTTTAATTTACCACATATTTGAAGTATTTGTAGGAAAGTAAAACTTATTTTTCTTAATTTTTATGGTCTCTATCTTTTCGTCCGTGACAGCAGTTATAATTAAGCTGACGCTACTGTAGCCATTTACGATTCTGTACAAAGGAAACTAATGTATAACTCAAAAACATATTCTGGAAGCATAACGAGCTCCTGACAAACGCGAAATTCCCTCATTTCAAAGTTGGTAAAACAATGTTAAGGCTTCTTGGACGGGTTGGGTGTTATTTGTTGCTTATACACTCTTATCTAACAGCATATATGCCTAGAAACAATAATCCAATATAATAAGCATTTTTGAAGCCTGGATGGAAGCCCAGCATTGTAAGGAAACGGTAATTAAAATGTATGACAATCGACAACAGGTATTTTACCTTGCTATATTTACCACATAAAATAATTTATTTTTCATAAGTTAATAGAAATAGTAACCACAGTCTTAAACAGTATCATTTTAAAATAATAATAACATCTTAAGCTTTAAATGCTTGTAGTATCCAAGTATAAACAGCCTGGCTGCATCGGTTTGCGACATTAACTGTATCTGTTTGCTTATTGCTCGCTCCGCACACCCCACGTTTTCCACATCATTGCGAGCAATACGTAACTGAACGAAGTAACGCGCGACAGGTTGTGGGTTCGATTCCCACTCCAGGAAAAAGTTAGTAGTAAAGAATTTCCTGTAATGTGTAAGGAGTAACAAGGTAAAAGCATGCAATGCCTCAATTCTGGAAACTAGGGAGCAGGTGTCTTAACACTAGGTTCTCCAGGTTCCTCTGCCTACTCCTGCTATATGCGGATGGCATGTAAAGCTAAAAAAAAAAAAAGAAAATATTTTTTTATCATTATTCACATTCCGTTTTTTATCTCAAACCAAATTATGCATTATTATATTACTCATTTTCTACTACATACTTCTTTAGCTTACTTAAACTCTCAAGCAAATAATGTTTACATGCACAATTAGTTCGTGCTTTTTATATTTTTCACCTTGGATACTTTTTCGCATAGTGCAGTATTGGCAGAAACCATGCAGAAACATTTCTCACTTTCACCTCGTTCCTATCCACCAAATTCTAGAACACGTGTTTAATTACGATTTTTTTTAACTTCACGCTGTGTCCTACATAGCAGGTTAGTGGGTGAGTGGAACTCAGAGTAAACTTAGTCAACACACGCTTTCCGTTTCCTTTCGTTCCCTTTCACTTTCCGCCGTATTGAGGCTTTGCGTGTTGAGTGGCGGAACTCAACGCCGCGCTTTGCCATGTTACCTAACCCAAGAAATGAAAATATTAAATTTTACATTTCCTGGAGTGGAAATCGAACCCACAACCTATCGCGTTTACAGTCACACGCTTGTACCTCTGCGCCATGACAGGCGTATTACGAAACTTAACATCACATTTATCTCACTAAATTCCTTTAACAGGGAATCGAACTGACAACCATGATCATTATAATCAGATACTGCTTAACTACGCCTAGATTACATACAAATTTTCCTAATAACCATACACAATATATTAATTGCAGCTCTATCGCTATTATTTAGTCATACGTCAGTTGTTCTTGAGCAAATATTATGAAGAGAGTAACGTTTAAATTAGCTCTCAGTTCACACTGGCTTATAATGATTTGTTATATTCTGGTATATTAATATGAAAGATAACTATCATGTTAGATATAGATAACGCCTGTTGTGGCGCAGAGGCACAAGCGTGCGACTGTAAACGCGACAGGTTGTGGGTTCGATTCCCACTCCAGGAAATGGAAGTTTTCTTTTCCTGGGTTTGGTAACAAGGCAAAGCGCGTTGAGTTCCACCACTCAACACGCAATGCCTCAATTCGGCGGTAAGTGGGGAACGAAATTGTTGAAAGAGAACGTAGTGCCTTAACACTAGGTTCTCTGGTTCCCTCTGCCTACCCTGCTATATGCGGGTTACAGCGTGAAGTTAAAAAAAAAATAGTATATATATTTGCACAGACAGAGGAATATGATGTCTTAATACAGGGTGAGGCGCGGAAACTTCCTGATTTGAAAGCTCAATAGAAAAAGAACTAATAAAGATATCATTATAATATAAATTTTATTGTAAAAGACATTACATGAATTTTTGTATCACTTAGTTTTAAAGATGACATCGGATAAATGACAGCCCTCATTGTCAATACATTGAGTTAGTCGATTTTTGAAGTTCCGTTCAACTCGCTGAAGCATATTGACGGGCATGTTGGCGATGGCTTGACGTATGTTGTTCTTTAAATGAGGTAGGGTTCTTGGACGTTCATTGTAAACAATTGATTTAAGATAACCCCATAAAAAAAGTCGCACGGAGCCAAATCATGGTATCGGGCCGACCAAAGAAGGTGAGACGACCAAGGAGATGAGACGCTCTGCAAAATGTTGTCTCAAAAAATCCATTGAACATCGCGCTGTGTGGGCCGTGGCTCCATCCTGTTGGAACCAGACATCCCTGATATCCATTTCAGCCAGTGTAGGCAGAAAAAAAGGCGTCAATCATTTGTTTGGAGAACGCAGAAATGACAGTCTAACTTTCTCTACGTTTTCGGGTGTAGTGACAGTCCGCCGATCTCCACACCCACTTTTATTCACACTTCCACTTGCCCTTAATGTGTTCACCCACGTAACAATCCATTTCCGATCAGAAAACGGACCTGAAGGACGAATACGGAACCGAGTACGGAATGCTCGTTGAGTAGCGATAATGCAACAGCCATTAGAAAAATACGTCTCGAGGGCAAACGCTCGGTGTTCACGTGTCCAATGCATAGTGGATACTGACTAGGCGGGAAATAAAACTTCATGACCTTGCCTTTCATATGAAATACTCCCCGCCCTTTTCCTACCACATTTGGCTGCTTGGCGCCAAATACAAATCAGGAAGTTTCCACGCCGCACCCTGTATAAACTAGTAGATCTGGTAGCGAGTATTAATTTGCCTGACTAATGTGCATGTGGCACATAAAAGTGTATGCCAAACACATAGTAATATGTGTAATATATATTTTTTTATTAATTTAATATATTTCTAAAACATTATTTTAAAAAATATTAACCTCCTACAGTGCTCTTCATATAAGGTTTAACTAAACCATACTCTTTCGTCTGCATATTCTATCCATAAATACGTGAAGCACAAACTTTATACTCCTGTTCACCCCTTTTTACGAAAATTACGCTAACGGAGGAGCCTGAGATTTGGCACTATTATATTTTTTATAGAGAAGGAGTGCAGAATGATAGTATATTTTTAAAATAATACATAAAAATATATAAAATTAAGGAAATAAATGTTTGACATCCATGTTTATATAAAGTGACATATACATACGTTGCTAGGACGCGTTATAAACGCGTAAACGGGGACACTAGTTTTGATAACTTTACAAAGATTTTGTTTCACCTACAAAAACGATAATTAAATTTGAGAAATAATAAATTAAAAAAAAAATACATTAGAATTTCCATTGACATTAGATTTTTTCTACTTACCGTGCTACGCGTGAAAAAGCGTGAACCTGGGATTTTTGACACTTTCCCGCTCTTACCAGACCAAGCCCGGTGTTAATATCCGTCACTCAACACGCAATATATCTACATGATCAATTTCAGCGTTCTATGCCTAGTAATTTCGCCTGTACGTTATCTATCAGTCGCTCAGTAACGCAAGCGTTTTCCCGTTAGAGTTCCCGTTGACGCGTTAACAACGCGTTGTCCATCAATGTATATGTCACTTTATAAAAACATGGATGTCAAACCATGGTAGTGTGTGTAACATTTATTATATTAATTATTTTTAATGCATTATTTTATAAAAATATTATCATTGTGCACTCCTTCGCTATATAAACTATAAGGGTCCCAAATTGCATGCTCCTCCGTTTGCTTATTTTCTATAAAAAGGGGTAAAAAGTTTTTGCCTAGATTTTAGCCAATTTACATATTTTTTTATAATTTATAGTCTGTACATTATTTTAATAAAGCTATATTACTGTAAAGTTACATCTAAATCCGTTCAGCAGTTTTTCCGTGAAAAAGTAACAAACAATCATAAATACATTTCGTACTTATAATATTAGTCCTCATAGAGAATTCCAACCAGTATTACCATTTGAAACTAACATAGTATACACCTAAGCCTCTTTTCATAGTTCAATTGTGGGTCGATAGTCCGTCAAGAGCGTCAAGTGGAAGGGCGGCGGCGATAAAAACATTTCACTTCTACGCAAATACTCATAGCTAAAGGTTATAAAGTGCTTGTTAAATTTAAACTAAACTTTTTTTAACTTTTTACATAGCAAGGTAGACAGCCTAAGAACCTAGTGTTAAGACACTCCGTTTTCTTAAGCTTTCCGTTCCCCACTTTCCGCCGAATTGATATATTGCGTGCTGAATGGAACTCAACTCCGTACTTTGCCTTGTTATCAAACCCTCCTGGGTTATATACATTTCCTAATGAAAATATAAAATTTTTACATTTCCTGGAGTGGGAATCGAACCCAAAACCTGTCGCGTTTACAGTCGCACGCTTGTGCCTCTGCGCCACGACAGGTTAAATATTCTAAATCCTAAATATTAGTTATAATAAATTATGAATATTTATTTTTTTAATTTCTTACAGTGGAATGGAAACGCCTTAACGCTTGTCGTGGCGAAGAGGCACAAGCGTGCGACTGTAAACACGACAGGTTGTGGGTTCGATTCCCACTCCAGGAAATGTAAAAGTTAGTATTTTCATTTCCTGAGTTTGGTAACAAGGCAAAGCGAGGCCTTGAGTTCCGCCACTCAACACGCAATGCCTCAATTCGGCGGAAAGTGGGGAACGGAATTGTTGAAAGAGAATGGAGTGTCTTAACACTAGGTTGTCTGGTTCCCTCTGCCTACCCTGCTATAATATGCGGGATACAGTGTGAAGTTAAAAAAAAAAAAGATTGGAACCCAAGACCTGTGACTTTTGCAGTTGTAGGTAAATTTTGATTATTATTATTTTTCTTTTAATTGTAACAGACCATCACGGCATAGTAAGATAGCTGACTGTAAGCACGGTAAGGTTGTGGGAGAGTACCACAAATTCGAGCAAAAAATAGAGAACAGAGTATCTTAACACTAAGTTTTCTCCGCGTGAAGCTGAAAAAATTATTACGTCCATATATATTCTATTATAGTTAACATTTTAACTAAAGCGTTTTTAAATTATATGAACTGCCTCAAATGTCTGAAACACAAAGGCTTTGCGCTCGACACTTTTGACGCTCATACCCGAAACTTTCATTGGTTTCAAGTTTAAAGAGGAAATTAAATTTTTAAGTGTTTTTATAATTTAGTAATATATCTAATATGAGTTTTAAATGCTAATAAAATTTTACATTTATACATACATAGCTTCACACTGTATCCCGCATACAGCAGGGTAGGTAGAGGGAACCTAGTGTTAAGACACTCCGTTCCCCACTTTCCGCCGAATTGAGGCATTGCATGCTGAGTAGCGGAACTCAACGCCGCGCTTTGCTTTTGTTACCAAACCCAGGAAATAAAAAATTCCATTTCTTGGAATGGGAATCGAACCCACAACCAGTCGCGTTTACAGTCGCACACTTGTGCCTCTGCGCCATGACAGGTGTCATATCTATAAATATATATCTAGTAGTTAAATTATCGAAAAGTGTATTTCAAACACATTTTAGTGGGTATTTTTGCATAGCACCCTGCTATGTCAGAGTAAAACTTACGTCTAGACTCCGTTCATTTTAAATGACGAAACTCAATATAAAAATTCCCCTCGACTGGGAACCGAACCCATAACCATTACATTGACAGCCAGAGACTAACTATGCAACAATGGCTTCAAATACATTTCAATACGTAAAATCATATATTCTTTTCAATACAAAACATGAAACCCAATATCTAAGACGAAGATATTCATAATGTTCATGCCCATATTATTTTCATATTCCCATACATGTTAACGCTGCATTGTATAACGTTCGGAAGTTATTGTTAGTTTTTTAGTTTCCTATATTAAAATGTAGTAGAGCTTTCGATTTGTATTTGAAATACGTGAATACGAATGGTAAAACTGGACTGGTATTCTATTTCATTTTTGTGTAACAGTAAAAGATGTGTGCTTTTTTAGCTTTATATCTGGGATGGTTTTGGGTGATCTTGGATGCGATGAATATTTTGGACAACAAGTTGGGTATCCTAGGTAGACATAGAGACGACGTCGTTGGAGACAATCTTTTCTTGCCGGCCATGGAAGGTCATAAAGGGTTGTGAAAGGTCGTTGGATGTGGAGCACTCCTTCTGAGAAGCAAATATACTTGAGAAAGAGGCGGTGGTAGTGGGCAAAAGGGGCTTATTCCAGAAGACGATCACGCTTGGAGAAGCTTGGGGGAACTCCCACTCTTTACTCTGAGCAGGTGGTTGAGGATTCCTACCGCCCTTGACTCCAGGACGTGCCTTATAGGCTCTTGCCATTGGTATTCATTGAAGATTAGGGCGTTCCCGTAGCTCCCTCGGCTAGTAACGGTCGAGGAGGACCACCATGAGATTTCATACAATATAGTTTACAATTTATAAAAAATTCGTATAATTAAGTATAATGTAAGTATCAAATTTATCTACGAATTACGGACCCATCTGCTTACCATTTCTTTTAAACTCTGTGTATATATATATATATATATATATATATATAACGATGGGATACTAAGAGACTGATGGATAACTTACAGATGAAACTACTGGCCATGAAATTTGGCACAAAGGCTTCTTGATGAGTAGGGAGCATTTCAGAGAACCATGAGAGGATTTCTCGAAACTTCTACGAAAATGTGAAAAGTGTAATAACGAAGTCGCAGGATAAAGCTAGTATAACATAATAGAACATAATATTTTTCATTTCAATATGAGTAAATTCAATTTTTACTTAGTTTTCTTTGATAGATTTTCTGTAAAAGAATCCTAGGTCCCGTGAGATTTCAATTTCCCTTATATTTATCCAGCTCAGACAGTAATATATCGTGATTGATATAATATTGTATATAATTTGAGGTAATTTTTATATGGACCTTTATTTATAAAAGAATTACTTATTTTTGAAGTTATTTTTATTTCCACGGCGTTGAGCTCCGTCACTTAACACGACACGATATATCGAATTCTGATAGAAAGCGGGGTTAGGTTACTAAGTCTGGCCTAGATCACTAGGTTCTTTTTAACTACACTGCTATGCGAATATATATTTTTTAAATAATGAAAGATTGTCTCATGTAAGTATTTTGGATTATTTAAAATTAATAAATATGAAATACAACTTTTTAGATCGGCACAACGAAACGACATTACAAAATGGAGGTAGATAAACTTTTTGTGAGTGGTTTTACTTATAGCGGGTATATCAAAATACTCGTAAATAATTTTTTGTAAAGCATAAGAGCTTTAGTGCGACTGTAAACGCGGCAGGTTGTGGGTTCGATTTCCACTCCAGGAAATGGAATTTTTCAATTCCTGGGTTTGGTAACAAGGCAAAGCGCGGCGTTGAGTTCCACCACTCAGCACGCAATGCCTCAATTCGGTGGAAAGTGGGGAAGGGAGTGTCCTAATACTAGATTCCCTCTGCCTACCCTGCTATGTGCAGGATACAGCGTGAAGCTATGTTTATTTTTGTTTGCATAAGAGCTTTACTAGAGGTCATCATGATGCCTTGGGACAGAATCTGACTGCAAGTGGTACAGGGTTGGAATAAGAGTAGGGGAAATTATTAATATTTAAATTATTATCATTTCCCCGTTCCCCGAATATTCGCAAAACTGTAAAAATACTAAGTTAAAAAACAACTATTATTTGGTGTACAATTAGACGAATCTTAACTAAATTTAAATGAAACTACACCAGAAGAACTAGCTATCACATAAAAAAGCATCATCAAATTTAGTTCATCCAGTAAGTTGATAATATAGCAGACATAAAAAATACAATCGAATTGTAAACCTCTTAAGCGAACTTGGTTAATCTCTTAAGCGCCTCAATCCGCTTGCACTAACACTACACATATAAAGCGATATATTACAACAATACGCCCGCATTCCAACCACCAAGCAGTGATAAGCTCGAAATATAATTAATAACATAATATGTATGTTGTCTGAAATCTGTACAAAACATATGATTTTTACACATAGAATATGTATAAATAAGCCTATGTGTTATTCCAATGTATAAGCTATGTTACTGAAAAAGTCTCATCTAAATTCGTTTAGTAGTTTTAGAATTCGAACGGAAAGCGGCAAACAGAGTGTCTTAACACTAAGATCTCTCTTACTACCTTTTTTTAAAGAGGGAATCTGAGTTAAGACACTCCGTTCTCTTTCAACATTTTCTTTCCCCACCTTCCGCTGGATTTAGGCATTGCGTGCTGAGTGGTGGAACTCAACGCTGCGCTTTGCCTTGTTACCAGACCAAGGAAATGAAAATACTAAATATTATTTAAAATTTTCATTTCCTGGAGTGGAAATCGAATCCACAACTTATCGCATTTACAGTCACACGCGAGTCGTGAGGCACAACCTCACGATCCTTAATACCCTGCTACACGGAATAAAGCGTGAAGCTACTTTTCTATGTAAAATGCCTAGAAATCTGAACCTACTATATCCAATTACTTAGAAAACAACAAAAAATCTCATTTAATAATGCTAAAACAAACTTCTGTAGCGCGATTTAAATTTCACAGTGAACCACTAAATTTGAGACGAAGCTCGAAAGAGTATTAACCCATAATTTGTCTACGTCGTCAATGTAAGTACGTGTTCTTTACGTTGTCTGTTTTTTACCAACCTTAAAGAAGGGAAGTTATTAATACAACTGTTTTTTTGTATGTACCACATGACTTGAGTGGATGTACCTATTTTGATGACTTTTTTTTATATGATAGCTATTAGCTAATGTTTCTGATGTGATCCCATTTAAATTTCGTAATAATTTTACTTTTAAGTGCATTTTTTTTGGAATTGGTTTTCTTTTCTTACATACATACATACATAGCTTCACGCTGTATCCCGCATATAGCAGGGTAGGCAGAGGAAACCTAGTGTTAAGACACTCCGTTCCCCACTTTCCACCGAATTGAGACATTACGTGCTGAGTGGCGGAACTCAGTGCGCTATTGCCTTGTTACCAAACCCAGGAAATGAAAAATTCCATTTTCTGAAGTGGGAATAGAATCCATAACCTGTCGCGTTTACAGTCAAACGCTTGCGCCACGACAGGCGTTAGGCGTTTCTTTTTTTGTTAAAATTCTAATTATTTAATTTAAAGTAAAAGTATTGGATATGTTTTTCGGCTTCACCCGTTTTTCAGCATTGAAGTGAAGTCAACATTTAATGTTAAGACACTCCGTTCTCCGCTTCCTGCTGGCTCTGTTAAGAAAGTAAAAAGCCGCATTTTATCTTACCAGAGCAGGTAAAACAAAGTAATTTAAACATAATTCCCCCGAATGGGAATCGAACTCACAACCAATCGCTTTCACAAGCAGCTAAACACCTCAACACATCATACATATATAGAAGCATGAAGAAAGCTGGTACACAAAGAATTTCTTTGTAAGTCCTCGTCCTTACATGCGCCAAGAAATGAGTTGCCTCTAGCGACCCATCCTGCTTATTCATTGGTGTCATAGATTAACTAAAAATAGAGATTTATTAATATTTTTAAATTATATGCGGTGTTAAGTTCCGCCTTTCAACAGGCAATGTCTGGGAAATATCGTAGTGTCTTGACACTAGGTTCTCTCTGGCTATATAGCATACAAATATAAATCATGAAGTTTAAGATCTTAAGGTGTTTTTCATAGATTTAAGATAGGAACAGTATTTTTAGCAAACGTTTCAAAATTTTAAAAATTTCATCGTAATGGGACTCAAACCCGCGGTCCTTGTATACCACCTAAAGGTTCTAGCCAACCAAGCCATACGTTGGAGTAGAAAAATATTCTTCTCCAATCAAAATAGAAATTATATTTATATTAGAGACTTCTTCGAAAGAAGAAAACAGAGAGTTTTGACACTAAATTCTCCATACAATTAATATATAACAACTTATTTTAAAGTACTTACGTTGTAAAAACATAATTAGAAAACGTATAAAAATTTGTAAAAATCTCTCTACAGAGATGCTAACAACATAAATGAGTTGTAATAAGAATTTCGACACAGCCTATTGTAGAACGCATGGCTTAGTATTCAGAGCGCTTGGACGGCTTCCAATAGGCGCGGGTTCGAATCCCGCTGCGTTCAAATTTTTATACGTTTTCTAAATATGCTTTTCGTTTCCTAAGTGGTTAACACTTCAAAACTTCAAAAATACTTACATTATATTACAATAAATACATACCTTCACGCTGTATCCCGCATATAGCAGGGTAGGCAGAGGGAACCCAGTGTTAAGACACTCCGTTCCCCACTTTTCGCCGAATTGAGGCATCACAAAATTTTATTAAAATAGTTTTAATACTAACTATGTATGAATGTAACAAAAGGATATAACATATGTATCTGTTGTTTGGCCTTGTCAAAAGTTTTTAACTATTCCTAAACTCTACAGTCAGACCCCCAAATATTTTTTTAAAAATTTTAACAAAACTAGAAAACCAACAAATGAAACATACTAAAAAGAACAATTATTACGAATAACTCAAAAACTACTTGTCAGATCCTAACTAAATTTAAATGAGATCACATAAGAAGCACTAGCACTATCACATAAAAATAAATTATCAAAATTAAGACCCGTCATAGCGCAGAGGCACAAGCGTGCGACTTTAAACGCGACAGGTTACGGGTTCAATTTCCACTCCATAAAATGAATGTAATTAAATAATATATAGATTTTTTTTCCTCGCTCTGATAACAAGACAAAGTGCGGTGTTGAGTATGCCACTCAGCACACAATGGTTTAATTCCGCGGAAAGTGGGGTACGGAAATGTCAAAAGAGAACGGAGTGTCTTTATACTAGGTTTTCAGGTTCCCTCTGCTTACTCTGCTATGGGATACAGCATAAAGCTAAAACAACTCAAAATTGCTTCACCGAGTAAAAAGTTATACACTCATATAAAAAAACAGTGGAATTAAGAATACTCTTTATTTGAAATCGGTTAATAACATTTAACTATTTTCGTCATCACATCATAAATCATGAAAACTGAAATGCCTGAAACTGAGGTATTCGCTAAGTGGCTCACTCATGTTGTGAATTTACAAAATATTTCATTACCAGTTCCTAAATACTTGGTATAGGAATGTAATAAAGACACATGAGGCAGTTGGTTCCACGCCAAGCTATATTATATAACGATCTGTTTCCCGCGACTTCGCTCACTCCGCGACTTTATATGAGAGGTGTCAAGGGATATCCGGATGGAATGAAGTTCCTTTTGATTAATTAGCGAAGGCATTGTAACAAAATTTTATTTATTTTAAGTTGTAAAAATAATTGTCGTAACAAGACACTGTTCAATGCGAAATAGAAAGACGAAACGAAAAACGGCTTGCTTTCTATGAGAGAGAGAGAGACAGACAGAGAAACACACCCACGCCGCACGGCTTACAACTTTAGCAAAGTGTCGTTACAACTTTTGGTCTTAATTTTTTCCATCTAGCCTTTCGCAATGCGCGATAAAGAACTTCGTTACAAGAAGTATCCTATTGTTAGCTATATTATAATTATATGAGGGTAGATGGGTAACTTAGCAAGAGTGGGATCGACACAGTACTATAAAAACTTCTTTAGCTTTACAGTGGCAGTTCGTATAATCAGTGTTCAGTGGTAATGTGCTATTTTATAGTGCTCAGTGTTAGTAATTAGTATTCTAAATAAGTGCCGTTATAAGTTCGTGGAAAGTAAACGTATTGGGAAGTAAAGGTGCTTAGTGACATGCGTGAATAGTTACGGCTGTCGTGGCGCAGAGGCACAAGCGTGCGACTGTAAACGCGACAGGTTGTGGCTTCGATTCCCACTCCAGGAAATGGAATTTTTCATTTCTGGGTTTGGTAACAAGGCAAAGCGTGGCGTTGAGTTCCGCCACTCAGCACGCAATGCCTCTATTTGGCGGAAAGTGGGTGGTAGTGATAATATTTAAATGGACTAAGTTAACACTATGTACTTTTTATTATTTCTAAGAATATGTGTGCAAAGTTTCATGATAATCAGTTGAGTGACTTTAGCGTGAAAGCGTAACAAACAAACTTACACATTTATAATATTAGTAGGGATATAAAGTAGCCTAAGTTACTCCTTATTACATCAGCTACCTGCCAGTACAATTCCCGTCAAAATCGGTGCGGCTTCAGAGATAAGCCGGAACAAACAGATAGACGGGCAAAAATATATACTTTTTTTTATGAATAACGAATGGCAAACGAGCAGAAAGATCACCTCATGGTAAGTGGTTACCTTCGCCCATGAACATCTACAACACCAGAGATGTTGTAGATACGTTGACAACCTAGAGGTTACAGATGGAAGGACAATGTAGTAGTCCGCTATCAGAACGATCACATTTTGGGGAAAACCTGGCTTACATGGAACCGGAACACATCATAAGAAATTTTCGGTTCGTGTTTGACATGATAGTAGTCACGAGCAAGACGGAGGACGAACCTCCTACCACCAAACTACAGGGATTCCCGCCTCTTACAGAACGCTCCCCAACGGCGGAGGGGACTTTTATTCTAAACCCGTCCCCTCACAGGGAAAATTTTGGTATATACACCGTAGATATATTCATATGCAAGTAGTAAAAAGCGGTATTTTAATATTACAAACAGACACTCCAATTTTATTTATATGTATAGATGTATAGAATTTAACTAATATTATAAAATTGTTATGTCCGTATGTTTATATCGGTTCTACATTGTAATGTGTACATAAAAAATAATGTTCCAATAATAATTATAATGAACTTGTTTTGTCTATACTATAACTAGTATGTATCTCACGATTCTGTTTGCGTGTTAATAGTAAAGATCCCATTTAAAGCTTTTTATTTTTTTTTAGCTTCACGCTGTATCCCGCATATAGAATTGCTACGCAGAGGGAACCTGAGAACCCGAATTGAGGCATCGCGTGCTGAAAGTGGGCAATGGAAATCTTAAGAGAACGGAGTGTCTTGGGTGAACACTAGATTCTCAGGTTCCCTCTGTTTACCCTGCTATATGAGGGATATAGCGTGAAGCTAAAAAAAGGATAATTAAATAAAAATATCTAATAATAATTACCCTAGACCTAAAACGAAATCTACTCTGTATCTGACCGTAGTCACGTCACGCGTCATTAGTGGTGTCACATTGACCTCTAGTTCATACTTCATATGTAATAAGTACTATAATACGTTAACAAGTGTTTAAATATTATATCATATTTATATAGACCAGCAGAATAGTGGAGCAGCGTCTGACTGCAAACTCGAGTGGTTGTTGGTTCGATTCCCATAGGGATTCCCTCCGACCTCCATCCCTCCTGATCCCTGAGCTGCTACCTTGGTCGCTGATCGCCTAGCTAAGGCCTCACACGAGGAATCGTGGGTCTCACCTAGCTGGGCTGATCGCCCGGGTGGCACTCAGCAGAAGCTCTTCCACCCCCAATTGACTACCATCCCTTCTCGGTTTCCAAACGGGAACCAAAAAAAAAGAAAAAAAAATTAGATGGAACCCTACCTGGGGCCCTATATGGGGCCAGCCACGATGACTGCCCGTCCATGTTCATGGACGGTGAACCATGGCCATAGGCCCCTGGGAGCCCTAGAAGCCATCACCCCCTCCTCCCAAAGGGAGGGGAGTGAAGACTTCCCTGATGTAAGGTTCCTACAGTCATTAGACTGTATGTAAAATATTTCGTTGAGCCTCTCTTTTGAAACAAAGTGCTATTGAGTTTCGCCTCTTAGCTTACCCAGGCATATCTGTATTTTTGGACCGGAGAGTAGAAAGTTTCTTAACATTACGCTCTCTCTGCCTTCTATGTGAGGAGTGTGTGGATTAAAACATGTATGTACGTTTTAAAAATGATTTATTCAGTTTAAGTTGGAAATTTTCTAATATGTAGGAGTATTACTATATCTTCATATAGCAGTAGCTTCGTTCATCAGCACCTTCTCATATAAAAAGAATCATCAAATTGTTTCATCAGTAAAAAAAAATATGCAGCATAACACACAAAAATACACTCGAAATGATAACGTCCTTCTTTCTTAGATGTCGGTTAATAAATGAAATGTATTTCTGATGCATTATTACGAAGACACTCACTCTACGCTTACACGAAGATTCGAACCGGAGTGTCTTAACACTATATCCTCTCTCTCTCCATACGGAGAAGAGTGCAATTTTCTTTTAACTTCACGCTGTATCCACCTTGTATGTATAACTTAGGGTAGGCAAAGGGAACCTGAGAACCTAGTGTTAAGACACTACGTTCCACTTTCCGGCGATTCCGTTACATCCCCACTTTTCCCAGATTGTGAGGTATTGCGTGCTGAGTTGCCGAACTCAACACCACCCGCTTTGCGCTTGTTGCAAACCCAGAAAAATGAAAGAAATATTTTCATTTTTCACAGGTGGAATCGAACCCACAACCTGTCACGTGTTTACAGTCGCACGCTTGTGCCTATGCGCCCACGACGGCGTTAAAAAAAACATTTAATTACGTGGAACACAGTCTAACCGCACTGTCTAGAAACATTATATAGAAACTGATGTTTCAAAGGCGCTTGCAAAAGCCTAATTGGAGTGCTGAATATTTTAGTTAAAATTTGAGCTATCTCGAGAGGATGCTCTTTTGTTTAAAATTAGAAAACCACCCTGTTGTGACGTAGTTGGCTTCGATGGTTGTGGGTTGGAATTTGAAGATGAAAACTTCAATGGTTTTTTTAAGTAACCTTTTTTTTTTAGCTTCACGCTTTGTATCCCGTATATAGCCTGCTGTATGCGGGATACATATAAGCAGAAAGAACCTGAGAGCCTAGTGTTAAGACGCACTCTATTTCGCTCCACACTTTCCGCTGGATTGAGGCATTGCGTGCTGAGTGGCGAGACTTAACGTCGCGCTTTGCCATGTTACCAGACCCGGAAATGAAATTACTCAGCGTATTATTTCATTTCCTGGCGGTGCAGAGTGAACCCACAACCTGTTGCGTTTACAGTCGGAGCAGCATTGCCTCCTGTGCTACGACGGGCGCTATTTAAAGGCGAGAAGGCAAAAATCTATGAAAAGCAAGCTATAAATAAGCTCTGTAATTTTGATAAAATTGCCATATCCGGCTCTATTCATGTAAGCGTTATATAGAATTCAGTTTTTTTGCGTGTTCAAATAGTACTATATTTTGTTTGACATAAATTTATCACTTAAATTCATTTTTCTATTTAACAGTGTTGGGTTATAAATGTAATTTTGTCACGGTTCTGAATGACCTTGAAGGTTTCTTTTTAGGCATTTTCCGCATAGCAGGGTAGACAGCAGTGGCGGGGCGTCCATACAGCAGAATCACACACCAGAAGCCCAGGAAATGAAAATTCCATTTCCTGGGTTTGGTGTCAACTAAACTAAAGCGCGACGTTGAGGTTCCACTTGCACTCAGCACGCAATGCCTCCAGTTCGGCAGTGGAGACCGGAGTGTCTTAACACTAGGTTTCCTCTGCCTGCTATAGTTAAGCTATGTATGTATATATGAAAAAAGAAAAATTCGCTCGGGTAACAAAAATCTTAAATCTCATAATATGGCATCCAATTTTTTTAAACCAGAAAACGGAGGGTCTTGTCATTTAAATTATATTTAAATAACTATTTATCTATATATAAATACTTAGAGCCCAAAGCTTGTGTACTTCTTTTACAAGAAAATTACGTGTACTAGGAGCATAAAATTTGGCACACTTATAGTTTATATGTAGAAGGAGTGCAGAATGCTAATATTTTCTTTAAATATTTCATAAAAAGTATATTAATTTGATAAAATAAATGTTACACACTACCATGGTTTCACATCCATGTTTATCCATAAGTGACATATACATTTACTAAGGACAACGCGTTATTAACTTGGCACGTCAGCAGGAACACTAATAGAGAAAGCTGCAAAAATAAAGACATTTTCCATTAAAAATACGAGATTTCCACCACTTTCCGCGTTCATAATAAAATTTCTGTACACGACGTGGTCCGCCATTTCTCATTTCGTAATGTAGCTATATGGAGTGTCCTATTATATTATTTAAAACGGACCCTTAATTAAAAGTAGTGATCTTAAAAGCCTAACGGTTTGAATTTAACTTTAATTTAGTTTGAACGTGGGTTTAGAAGTTATTTAATAGTACTTGTATGTGTATTTATTTATGGTATTTCAGATATTAATGGTTTTATTGGAATTAGAATATTCAGCTTGTGAAAAGGTAAGAAGGAAAGTATTGTGGATAGCGGAGGGTTTTGACACTACGTTCTCTTTGATTATGGGAGAAAAATCGTTAGAGTGAATTTGTAGTAATATTTTATATTCACAAGCGTGCGACTGTAAACGCGATAGGTTGTGGAGTTCGATTCCCACTCCAGGAAATGTAAAAATTTTAGTATTTTCATTTCTTGGGTTTGGTAACAAGACAAAGCGGGACGTTGAGTTCCGCCACTCCAACACACAATTCCTCAATTCGGCGGAAAGTGGGGGACGGAATTGTTGAAAGGAATGGAGTGTCTCAACACTTCTAGATCTCTCTGGTTCCCTCTGCCTACCCTGCTATATGCCGGGATACATAATTGCGTGAAGTTAAAGAAAAAATCAGGAGTGCTCATTGGGATAGTGTTGTTTACTAATGGACTCCAAGAATCTTCAAGATCCATAATCTTATTCATGGCTATAATTAAAAATATTGTACAAATATATATAATAATACATGCTTATTATAGTCAGAACGTGATCAATATCTAATAAGCAGAAATTAGATTCTTAATTTCATTAAGTAATAAGGAACATTTGATAAAATCAGCCTAAAAAGCACTAAAATTACATACATTAATACTTACTTTTTAAATATGTAGCGGAGGAATATTTATGATATCCTAAAGATATTATGTAATCACAGAAATGCATATGCAAAAAACTTGTTAGGGTTCTTTGCATTAATGTTGCTATATTTTCGTTAGCTCATATCCCTTAGCTCAGTTAAGAATGTGTACAAGTAATGGTTCTAGTTTCAATTCCTGTTGAGAAGGGGATTTCCAGGGGAATAATATGTAATTATTTGTAGGGAGATAAAAGTCAAATAATTTTATTCAAAATAAAAATTACATGCTTCATTTTTTGAACGTCAAATAATTTACAACCAGTTCACTAAATTTAATGCCTCAGGCCTGAGAAGAACCGGCGCAAGAAACTCAGCAATAACACATTGTCGCTATATAAAATATAAAGGGAGTGAAACTACTGTGTACTGTAATCTCGATCGAACGTTGATTAAACAATCTATGATTCTATCTTCGATTTCAGTTATTGTTTTATTTGTTAAGAATGACTTAATACTTAATCAGATGCAGATTTCCTCTCCTAATAAGTCACGATTATTGTCAGAAAGAGAAAAATTGCATTAAAACTATGTACAAAGATCTCTGTGGGAATTTACAATTTGCCTTTTGCTTATTGTATTGTTATCTTAAATAAATAATAATTGCGATATTTTAGTACAAATAAATGATGAAAAATAAATCCACTTAGCGGTCCTATTTAAAAATTCTAGCAGTAATTCTTACAAAACTGTACGTCAAACATGTAGTATTTTCTAATATATTACTATAAAAATATTAGTTTTCTGTATTTCCTGAATCACTTACAATTTATAACTATGCGAAATTTCTTCACTTTTCGCATAATTTTCATAATAATACCTATTGGATCACTTAAGGATGACCTTGTCGTGGCGCAGAGACACAAGCATGGGACGACAAACACGCGACAGGTTGTGGAGTTCGATTGGAAATGGAGTTTTCAAATTTCCCTGGAAATTTAGCACAAAAAAGATATCCAGCCATGGCACCGTGGAACAGTGTTTGTAAGTGCGTTTGGATATTGGATAATTTAATTATTTTCTAACTCTGTTAATACTAAGCGCGGCGTTAAGATCCGCCACTCAATACGCAATGTTTCCAATTTGGAAGAAATTGGAGAACGAAGTAACTGGACACTACGTTCTTTCTGCCTAAAAACTCTTTCTAGCTGAAAAAAATAACTTCGAGCTTACGTAGCAGCAATGTGCAAATAGTTACTTATGGTAATATTATACAATTTATGATTTATAACGGTGAATAAGTCGATATGTAAAACGGTGTTCCCTTTAACAACTTGTTAGGGGTTTGGTAACTACGTCTGAGATATTTGCAATGTAAACTCAATAAATATGTAATATTATCTATAAGGATAATTAATTTAGTCTTACATAACTTGTGCATTACTGTTACGCAACTAAAATTGATAATATTTTAGGTTTAAGGAATAGAGAAGAGAAGAGAGAGAGTTAGTCAAACTAATAAATAATAGCATATAAAATGTAGGTTATAATAAAATATTTTATTGTTTTAAATGAAACTTTTTAACTGGAATAATCGCGTTTATTTGAGTTTCGAACACTTTACAGTAATCCGTGGTCACTGAGGTGGCATTCGTGTGTCACTTGATTCAATTTTTTTTCAAAGTACCTATTACTATTTTATTTAATTCAGTACTTTCTAATTATGAGTATATATTTCATGTGTACATTTCACGCATTGCATCGCAGTTGTATACATATAACGAAAACAAAACGATAAGAGACTATTGTAGCGCATCGTTTGACTTTAAGGAGACTGGTTAACCCACTGAGGGTTCGATTATATTCGATTATTTTCATTTTTCTGCTCAGTTAAGAACAGGCGCGGGGTTGAGTTCCGTCACTTAACACAAACGGTTTCGAATTCAAGCGAAAAGAGAAAAGCAGTGTCTTAACACTAGGTTCTGTCTACCATAAAAATAAAAAATAAAAAAAAAAATAACGAAAACAAAAAATTAAAGATTATCATTACATCATCAACATTATATAAAAATAATGTATTTCAACTAATAATAGCTACTGCTATTCGGTATTGCATTTATCATATATGTATTTTTATAGCTTTCTGTTACTTAGTTACTGAAAAAAAAAAACATTCTTTACTATAATATAATAACATTAGAACTAGAATTAGTCGTGAATAATTAATCAATAGTTCTGTATAAATAAATTTATCTTGATCAAGCATTCTTTTAAAAAAATAATAGTCATGTTTTTCGTCCATTACATTGTTAATATACAGTTGTTAAGTGGAGAAATCTGATAATTTTATCACCTGTTATAATGCTTATAAAAGGGTTTCCTCACATTCTCTGGTGTGTGGAATAAGCCTTAGTGCTGTCATAGTTAAAGCTCTTAGCACTGATATCATAATTGCTTTTGACTATAATTTGCGATGTAAGTCAATCAGTAAATTAAGGAAATACTAAAATGCGTGAATTAAATAGAACAACACGATTATAACACTTAGGTTAGTAAATTTTAATCGTGCTTAGTAGAATGTTTTACGCGTAAAATACGCCTTAGCAACCGCTATGTTATTTATGCGAAAAAATATGTTAGTTTATCTGTAAATATTCATTCGTTCAGTTTTGTGTGTTTATAATTCTTTTTTTCATAAAAATGTTGGATTTCTATACTTGCGTTCCGTATAAACCTTAAATATGCCGAATTTTCTCCATCTGCATTATTTTCTTAAAAGGGAGCCTAACATTTCTTCTTAACGTATTATTATAATGATTATTATTATCTCAGAACAAAATTACCTTCTACTTAAAAAGGAAAGCAAAAATTGTATAACCAAGAAGATGAAATGCGTACGTCATTTAGAGGGATGAATATCGCAATTACCTCATTTTGAACTGAATATTTTTTTGATAGAACTTTTTTGGTTTATGTATTATTTTTATTTCTTTTAAATTACACGCTTTATCCTGCGTAGCATGTACTTATGTCCATACAGAGATAACCTAGTGTCAAGACACTCCGTTCTCATTTTTCCGCCTAAATTCGAAACATCGTATGTTACTGACGGAACTCAACGCCGCGTTTTGTTTTAGGGAAATGAAGAAATGAAAATAATTTAAATATAGAGTGGAAATCGAACTGACAAGGGACCGCGCTTATATTCAGACAATGTCCTACTCACGTTGCCCTTTAATTTTTTTATTAAAATCATCCGTTAAATTTCTTAAAATTGCATTAAAGGAAATGTCTTCTTAAGTAGAAAGCTCTGTAGCTGTTTTATTAAAGATCAGCTAATTAGCTAAATTATGCAACTTTACCAAATATTAACTGTTATATAAAAAATATTGTCATTACCTTCCTGTTTCCGATTTTTTTTATCATCCGGCCACAATTAGAAATTTATTTTAAGTAATAATATAGACTTAACCGGAAGTTTTTGTCGTATAATTAAAACAAATTGGTTACAACTAAATTATTAAAATATTTATTTATTAAATTTTTTGCTTGTCTTAATAGGCTCAGTGCATAGATATGTAAAGTGTCTTAGCGTTCAATCGATGATCGATGTGCGATTTTTTAAACGACAAAAATAAAGACGTATGTAAATAATTTGTTATTTTTTCGTTCTGATTTTTAAGTTAAGTTTATATACGAGTAATATAGTAGTTAATATTTATAAGAAAATAAAAAATAAAACATTTCCTCGAGGAAATTATAAGTACCTACAAACGTGACATAAAATCATATAGGACCTTAAAAAAAAGCCAATTAAAGTCATATATTCGTAAGGCTTGCTTTAACGAACACCTACATAAACCTTGGCGTCTAGATTGTTCTTAACACGACAGTCCTTGGTCTAATTGCGCGGAAAACAATTGCAAGTTAATGTTATAACAATAACTATAAATTATTATATTACCGTTTGTCTACACTGTCCTATCCTAGTAGGTACATACGACTCGTACACTTTTCACATTGACTGGATGTTGTAATTTGCGAAAGTTTGTATATTGTATGTGTAATTTGCATAGGTATGTTCTTGATGCCATTATACAGCCTAAAA
>JAKGSA010001290.1:41658-79280 GCA_033558755.1 Philaethria dido | reverse complement strand
TCTATATAACCTATTAGTGTGCCAAGTTTCATGTTCCTCCGTCCGCGTAATTTTCGTAAAAAGGGGTACAAAGACTTTGCTCCACGTATTTATATATAAATGAACAAAAAATGAGACGCCTGTCGTGGCGCAGAGGCACAAGCGTGCGACTGTAAATGCGACAGGTTGTGGGTTCGATTCCCACTCCAGGAAAAGGAATTTTTCATTTCCTGGGTTTGGTAGCAAGGCAAAGCGCGGCGTTGAGTTCCGCCACTCGGCATGCAATGCCTTAATTCGGCGGAAAGCGGGGAACGGTGTGTCTTAACACTAGGTTCCCTCTGCCTACCCTGCTATATGCGGGATACAGCTTGAAGCTATGTATGTATGTATGTAAATTATAAAAAAGAAGAGATAAATAATTTAATTAAATCAAACACAAAAAATAGTGGAATTAAGAACTTCTTCTTTTTTTGAAGTTAGTAAAAAAGACATTAAAATGTCTAATAAATAACATTCTCTCTTGAAAATAATCTTTGGGTAGCAGAACATAAAAATCTAGCAGGCAATAAAAATAAATTGTAACAAGCGTATAGTAATTTCAATGTAAGCAGCTATGTATATATCGATGTAATATATCTATAGATATAGTACTTTGACCGACTAGAAGAAGTGTAGGTTCGAATACTGTTATGTTCAATTTTTTATATACATTTTTAGAAAACGTATGACAATTTAAGTGCATCGGGACTTGAACCTGTGTCTCTTTTCTAAAAACAAAAATAAGTTGTAATAAGCGTATAAGACTTTCGATATAACTGGATAAGAAAGCATGGCATAACGGTTAGATCGCTTGGGCGATTTTTATGAGACGTGGGTTCGATTCCCGCTGCGTTTTCTAAAAATATTTTTGTATCCTAAGTGTGTGATTAGCACTTTAAAGTACCTTTTTTTCATATATTCCTAAAATAATACTACCTAGAGTTCGTATTTACCTTAATATAACTAAAACAATTGTTTGGAAATGTAAAATGATTAATGCCAGTGCTTTGTCAGCTGGTACGCTTTAAGCGAACTGATGTAGACAGTCACATTAAGCGACCAAATTGAGATGGAGCTTGTAAGGTCAGAAGAAAAATATTATTTTTATAGTCAGCTAACTGCAAAAAAAAGATATTAGACTGTGTTTTTATGTGTGTTTTAGTTAATAACTTTTTAAATAATAACTTTTTACTTTTTCTTTTGAGGCTTAGTGAATTTGATTTACAGTCAGCCGGTTTTCTTTTTTGTTCAAATACAATTTATTACGAATAGCTCAAAAACCACTCGATGGATCTTCATTAAATTTAAATGACTACACCTCATTCGACTCACCTAAGCTAAGCTCCATTTTTGAAGTCGGTACTTATAAAAACATACACAAAAAGAAATCATACACCCATACAACTACATTAAAGTAATCTCTACTGACAAGTAAAAATCACTTAGGAAATATTCTTCAACTAAGATTTTTTTTTAAAAAATAAACATAATATAACTTGCTATTTCTTACGCTTAGATAACTTATAAAAACCTCGTATAATTAAATTTTATAAAATTTTCTTTGCCAACGGTACCATGTCGGTTTTTACAAAAGACCCTTTGTCCGTGCGAAAGGCTTGAGGCCGTCGAGATAAAATGAAATGAATGAATTATTACGTTCTACTGTACCACAGTACCTGGTGTAAGCTAGTTATTTTTGTTTAATTTGTTAATTTTACACGTATGTTTCGCTTTGAATAAGACAAAATGCGGCGTTGAGCTACGCCACTACTCACAATGTCTTGTTCGCACGGAAAGCGGCGGAGTGTCTTGGTCATTTTGCTTGCATCATCCTGCTGAGCGGGATAAGGCATGACGCTACTACTTTTTTATGCTCTTGTAATGAGAATCTAATAACAATTAGTTACTTGAACATTTAGTTCTTAGACACTTAGACATTTAGACACTTCATTTTGCACTTTTGATTTAAGATCTTAGCTCTCATAAAAAAACCTTATTTTATCATAAATAATATAGGCTAATCCAACAAAAAGTTATGCGGTAAAACATATCCTTTTTTTGGTATTTTTTTTTGTTGTTTTGTAGCTTCACGCTGTACCCCGCTCATAGACAGACATAGGGTAGACAGAGGGAACCTGAGAACCTAGTGTTAAGACACTCCTCCTATTAGTGAAGTAGGCTTGAAATACCGTTAAATATCGAATTTATAAAATAAAGTAATAAATATGAAATGATTTCCCAACAGACTCTCCTGTCACAATTCTACAGAAGGTCGCTTTGGTCAGTAAGCTTTTGATACGATTAAACTGTATTCTGTTTTATATTGGATTTATTTATTTAATTCATAATTAACACAAGCGTGCAGCCACGACAGGTAGTGGGTTCGATTCCCACTATAAGAAATTAAAATAAATAATAATAATGAAATAATAATGATATGAATAAATAATGAAATATTTATAATAATCAATAATTCGTGTTTTTACTTCCTCGCTCTGGCAACAAGACAAAGCAAAGTGTCTTATTTAGTGTTAACCTAGTACCTAGTGGTTCTCAGGTTAGTTCTGCCTACCTTGCTACGGGATGCAGTGTGAAGCTAAAAAAATAAATCACCGCGCTTTGCTTAGTTACCCTCTGATGAATCGGGGAATACTAAATATTATTGAATATTTTTATTTCCTGGCGTGCGAATCGATACCACAATCTGTGTCCACAAACGCCACGACAGGCCTCCTCTTAAAATAATTAATTTAAAAGTATCAGTCTGGTGAAGAAAGCATACATACATACTCGTACATAGCAGGGTAGGCAGAGGGAACAAAGTGTTCAGACACTCCGTTCCCCACTTTCCACCGAATTGAGGCATTGCATGCTGAGTGGCAACTCAAACCTTGTTACCAAACCCAGGAAATGAAAAACCCCATTTTAAGGAGTGGGGATCGAACCCACAACCTGTTGCGTTTATAGTCGCACGTTTGTGCTTCTGCGCCAGCAAAGCTGAAGAAAGCAATTATTTAAAATACTTTTTTGTAGGGTATCAAATATAATTATTGAAGCTTGATTTATGCTATAGGTTTCTCGGTCTGATAAGGCAAATTGCGTTGATAGATAGTCAATAATAGTCACCCGGAACGTTTGTCAATGTCCCTTAATGTATTAGTCTCGGCTTGACGCAATTTTACTTTGTTTTATTCTCTTTTTTTCTTATACTACTTTCTATTTTCTGGAATTTAGTTCAAAATCTGGTTAAATAAAATAAAAAAAAGTCTTTTCTACAGATTCACGTTTATTCTGCATAACAGAAAGGAGAAATAGAAAGGGCATAGTAAAAGAATACTCAAAACACTGCGTTCTCCACTTAGCATCCAGAATCGAGACATTACGTGTTAGTCAACCTCGCACTTTATATTATGAGAATGAAGTGAACAATTTTTTTTAAAGTGTAATCGTTTGTCCGATCGGAAATTGAACCCATAACCACTGGCACTTACAGTCAGACGCTACGATGGTCTCTTCCCAACAAAGAAATATAATTGTATATATAATAATTTAGAAAAAATTAACAATAGATAAGGAAAACGTATCCATTATGACCAAAGAAAACCATAATAAAAATGCAACTAAATTAATATTACCTAGTGTTTTCCACTTTTCTTTCATATTGTTCATGTTTATAATTATAGTCAAGCAGAAATTGTTCGGTCTAGTATGATAAAGTAAAGGTGGCCTTTACTTTTACTTCCCTAGTAATAATAATTGGTACTTTTTCGTTATACAGTGTAAGAATGACAAACAATACACAGCCAAAAATACTGTGCGTAAAAAACTGAAGTTTGTTATGTCGTTTTTGAAGCCAAGGCGAGCAAATAGATTTACATAAAAAAATAGACTAGAATCATGTCTACCTCTGCAATGGCCTGTCGTGGCAGAGGCACAAGCTCGTGATTGTAAACGCGACAGATTGTGGGCTTAATTCCCACTGCAGGAAATGAAAATATTAAATTATATATTAGTATTTTCATTTCGACACTCTGGTAACAAGGCAAAGCGCGGCGTTGAGTTCCGTTACTGTACATGCACACCACACAATGCCTTAATTCGATGGAAAGTGGGAAACGGAATCGATAATAGAGAATGGAGTGATTTTGCACTAGGTTCTCTGGTCCTCTCTGCCTACCCTGCTATGTAAAACAGCGTGAAATTAAAAAAATCTGTAAATTGTACTAAGAAATATTTAAGCGCAGTACCATTATTTACAAAAAAAACTTACATTAACAGCATCCACAACTAAATATAAAAATACATACACTCATGTATATACATACACATCCAGTTCTGTTTGTAAATGTTAAAAGGGAAAGAAATTCTCAAGAGATTTCTGACCACTTCAGTAAAAGTGACGAAGTTTACTTCAAAAGTTTGGGCCTTCGACAAAAAACGTCAGTATTCATTATCATAAAATCAAGTATAGATATCTCGATATCTATGTAAATTGTTAGACACTTTGGTTTAGTTGTTGTTGGTCTTATAGCAGTGTTCAAAGTTCGATTCTCTTTTAAAGATGATCCAAAGTATTTTAAGACTTCAAAAGAAGAATGAGATTCTCAACTCGATTGTATTTTTTCTTAATGTATGTTATCTCATAACTTTTTTCTGGGTGAACCAATTTCTTTTTTTTATGGATAACGGATGGCAAACGAGCAGAAGGACCACCTGATGGTAAGTGGTTACCTTCGCCCATGGACATCTACAACACCAGATATGTTGTAGATGCGTTGCCGACCTAGAGGATGCAGATGGAAGTGGAGGACAATGTAGTAGTCCGCTATCAGAATTACCATATTTTGGCGAAAGAATGGGTGGGAAAGGGGAAAAATTTTTATGATTCGTTTTTAAATAATAGCTACTGCGTCTTACATGGTCCGGTTTAAGCTGTGTTGAGATCTGACAAGTAGTTTTTGAGTTATTCGCAATAATTTTAGTGCATTTTCTTTAAAGTTGGTTTTCTTGTTAAAACTTTAATTAATGTTACTACAAACATATCATGTTTCCGTACGAATCACGAATCGTGAACAAATTACAATTTGTAAAAATGTATATTTTCAGGACAAGGTTGTTAAAATTTCAGTTTGTCTGTAAATTCTGATTTTATTTCAATATTTTTAACTTTAATATGTTTTGCTTGATTTCTTTGAACATTGTATAATGTTTTTGAGCTAGATCTACTTATTTAGTGTCCAAACATCAGATCACCGTATTCCAATTCGATCGCTATTGCGTGTTAAGTAGCGGAACACAACACTGTTCTATGTGTAACCAGAGCAGGGAAATATAAATAATTATATATTTAATTACTTAACGCCTGTCGTGGCGCAGAGGCACAAGCGAGCGACTGTAAACTGCGCCTGTTATGGGTCTGATTCCACCCAAGAAATGTGTAAAATTTAGTATTTTCATTTCTTAGGTTTGCAACAAGGCAAAGCGTGAGTGTTGGAGTTCCGCCACTCAACACGCAATGCCACAATTTGGCGGAAAGTGGGGAACAGAAATGTTGAAAGAGAACTGAGTGTCTTAACACTAGGTTCTTTGGTCTCTCTGCCTACGCTGCCATATGTGATACAAAGTGAAGTTAAAAATTTATATGATAATTACTTACCTTCGTGTAAGAAGAACCCGTAATCCAGTGTTTAGACAGACGCTATCCTACTGCGCTAAAATAGTATAGTTATACCTGACACTTAGACAAATTAATAGTCCTCAAATCAGGTTAGTCTGTAGATCAGATACCAGATAAATCGATGTCTTAATTCTTAAATCTAGGCTAATCTAATTGCATCCCCGACAGTCTCAGGAGTGTCGTAGCTGTATTTGGAGTATGATTGATTTTCTCTAGGGCATTCATATTTCTAGTCATTTTATTACATTTAAATTTGCTATATTTATTGACGCCTATATACTGGCGCAGAGGCACGTGCGCCTGTCAACGACAGGTCAGGTTCGTTTCCCACTCAAGAAATGAAAATATTATATAATATATAGTATTTTTAATTCTTCGATCTGGTAACAAAGTAAACGTGGCCGTTGAGCTCCGCCACTCAGCACGCAATACCGCAATTCGGCGGATAGCGGGTAATGGAAATATTAAAAGAGAAACGAGTGTCTTAACACATCGGTTCTCAGGTTACCTCTGCCCACCCTGCTATATGCAGGATACAACGTGACGCTAAAACAAATACTATAGACAAAACCTGACTTTATTCAAATAACAGAATGTTTGCCTACTAATATTTATTATTGAAAGATAACGGGCGGTGCAGTGGTACTGGCTGTACCAAGCGTAAATAAGTTGATAAATCCGGATTCATCCTTTTTGGGACAGGCAGTTCATTTCCACTGTATTTTTATATGTGCATAACGTTTTTCTGATGAACCAATTTTGTGATTTTTTTTCATACGATAGTTAGTGCTTCTGATAAGGTCCCATATAAATTTAGTTAAGATCTGATGAGTAGTTTTTGAATTATACATATTAATTTTTATTTTTAATGCATTTCATTTTTGCTAATAATAATCCTAATAATATCTATTAAAATAAAAAAAAAAACGATTTTATCAATTCATTTAAATTCTATTTTTTTATTTTTAACTTCATTTTGCTGTATCCCGCATATAGCGGTAGGCAGAGGGAACCAGAGAACCTAGTGTTAAGACACCCATTCTCTTTCAACATTTCCGTTCCCCACTTTCCGCCAAATTGATGCATTGCGTATTGAGTGGCGAACTCAACGCCGCGCTTGCCTTGTTACGAAACCCAAGAAATGAAAATACTAAATTTTACATTTCTGGAGTGGAAATCGAACCCACAACCTGAGGCGTTCATAGTCGCACGTTTGTGCTCTCTGCGCCACGACAGGCGTTTAAAAACAGAATTGTAAAAATCTTTTCAAATATTCAAATAGTATTAATCTCTTGCATACATACGAGTATTGGCAGCGAAAACCTTGATTAATAATGTTTGAACTTAGCAGAACTAAGTTCATCAATGGGAAATGGGTGAGGAAATTCTGTCTTTCGTTTTTCAATTTTGCATGCCTGATGATTTGAATTTGCTTCTGTGTGTTTAGTTGTTACAAAAATATATTGCTCTTTTTTTGTTAAGTCCTAGGTTCAATTCTTGAAAAATTACTTGTAAAATTTGTATTGTGTTATTATTGTATTCCGTGAAATCGTTTGAGTTCCCTTTCCTGTTTTTCGTAGAATTACTAGAAATTCTTTCTTAGTGCTCCCCTTCACTCCCAAGGAGCATATATTTATTTATTTATTAGGACCAGTGGTAATTACATCGGATATAATTTTTATAATAGTTTGTTTACTCTTATAGCAAAATGCATTATCTTTTTAAGGTGAATACCATGCAATTATAAGGACAAGAGACGTATTTTTTTTTTACAAAATCAATGTTAATAAATGTTATTAAATTACAATCAATGAATAGTGGGAAAGAATACTAAAAAGAAAATATTAAAATCTTAAAATCCAAATAAAATTATCAATAACACACGTCTATCTCGGCCGATGACAGATGATATATATATATATATATATGTTTATATATATATATATATATATATAGTAGTTATATAGAGTATATATATATATATATATATATATATATATATATATACCCAAATTTCAGTATATTATTTTTTTTTTAATGTGTTCCCGCATAACTTTTTACTGGATGAAAAGTTTCTTTCTTCTGATGTGGTCATTTAAATTTGGTTAAAATCTGACGAGTAGTTTTTGAGATAAGGCTCCGTAATAGTTACTTTTGTATGAATTTTATTTCAAGTCTGTTTCCTTTTTTGTTAAAATCTTAGTCATTACAATTAATGAAGGCGATAGCGGTTTTCCATTTCCGTCAACATATATTAACATAACGCTAACCTTTGAATGACCTTAAGTTATTTTCAGGGGAGAACTGCCCTCGACACGACCTTGCAGTCCGCCGTCAAAGGTCAAATCATACTTATCACTAATTACATACTAAAATATTTAATTGAAGCCACAGAAGCTTCTAAAAAAAGGAAATTATATTTTTTTAATATGCGTTGTCATGGCAACGTGTTTCTTAAGCATTATATAAAAGTGTCCGTCAAACGCATGACAGTGTCTGACTTCAAATAAAATTCTATAAAAAGAGAAATTATTACGAATAACATATTAAAAAAATTGACGCAGCCGGATATAGAACATGGCTTACTGGTCAGAGCGCTTGACGGTTTCAAGAGGCGCGGGTTCGAACTCGCTGCGTTCAAATTTCTTTATACGTTTTCTTAATATGTTTTCGTTTCCCAAGTGTGGGATTAACACTATAAAATTTCAAGAATATTACGAATAACTCAAAAATTTCTTTCACCCAATAAAAAGTTATGGATATAAAAAAAACAGACGATATGATAATTTCTCTTTTTTTGAAGTAGGTTAAAATATAACAATGCATAGCTTTACATGTATATATATATATATATATATATATATATATATATATATATATATATATATATATGTACATATATAGAGTTATGAACTTTCTTCATATCTTCATATCGCGTGATATTTCAAATTAAAAATACCTAACACGTACTATTAAATTCTGAAGATTGTATCGAAATATTATGTAGCTTACGATTTGATATGCTTTGAGGACTATTACCCACCACTCTATTCTAACTTCACGGTTACGGTAGGTAGGCAGAGTGAACCTGAGAACATATTGTTAAGACTTTCCGTTCTCTTAACATTTCCGTTCTCCACTCCATCATCCACCATATATTATTATAAAATATTCCTAATCTATTTTATTATTAAGCGACTTTGAAATAGAAAGAGATACTCTATTCGAGTGTATTTTTTATGTATGTTACATACATATTTACATAACTTCACGCTGTATCCCGCAGGGTAGGCAGAGAGAACCTAGAGTTAAGGCATTCCGTTCCCCACTTTCCGCCGAATTGAGGCATTGTGTGCTGAGTGACGGAACTCAACGCCGCGCTTTGTCTTGTTACCAAACCCAGGAAATGAAAAATTCCGTTTCCGGGAGTGGGAATCGAACCCACAACCTGTCGCAATTAAAGTCATAGACTAGTGCCACTGCGCCACGACAGGCGTTATTTGTTAACATAATAACAATATTATATACTTATAATTACTAGAAAAACATTTGACGAAGGTCGCTAGAACGAAGTGAAAGAGATTTTAAGATGTTCTCAATCAAAAGCCTATAGCAAGTAGATGTCAAGGTCTTACTTTGAATAACAAAGCTACGTCTTAAAGCTCGTGTGTTAAAATGTATAAACGTGTATATTTATGATGCTTTTTATACTAAAAGCGTTCTCATTTAGTACGTAACGGTATGTGATAGTTTTGTGTTCGATTCCTGATAGGGTATCCCTCTGCCTACCCTGCTATATGTGGGATACAGCGTGAAGCTATGTATGTATGTATGTTAACAAATGGTAGTATAATGCGCAGTGTTGAGTTACGCCGGCGCCGAGTTACGGCGGAAAGCGCAGTGTTGAGTTACATCACTTATCACGCAATGTTCGGGCGCAAAGCGGCGAATGGAGTGTTTGGTCACGAGGTTCTCTCTGTCTATAGCTACTAAATAAGCTTTTTTTTTTTTTTTTTGAAAAAGGATGGCAAACGAGCAGAAGGACCACCTGATGGTAAGTGGATACCTTCGCCCATGAACATCTACAACACCAGAGATGTTGCAGATGCGTTGCCAACCTAGAGGATACAGATGGAAGAGGAGGACAATGTAGTATTCCGTTCTCGGAACCACCACATTTTGGGGAAAGGATGGGTGGGAATGGGAAAACCTGGCTTACATGCCATCGAACCGGAACACATCATAAGATATTTGGCGGTTAGTCTTTGACATGATAGTGGTCGCGAGCCAGACGGAGGACGAACCTCCTACCACCAAACAATTTTGCTTAAATTGCTGTTTTTGTTTCGATTATTACGTCTTTCTTTTCTTAATTATAACGTCGATTTAGTCTGAAGCCATCACGACGCAGTGTGACAGCTTCTAAAAAGCTCTGTAAAATGTGTGGTGGGTACGATTCCCACTCAGAAGAATGATTATATTTAAAGTATTTTCATTTTCGCTTCACTTTCGCTCTGGTTATACTAAGCGCGGCGTTAAGCTTCGCTACTTACAAAAGGAAAGCGAAGAAAAGAATGTGTGTCACTAGATTTTTCCTGACCTACCCTGCTATATGAATATTAAAAATACAATTACTACGGCTTCTATCCATCTATTCATTTCACAACCAAAACCAAAGAGAACTGAGTCACTAGCTTCTTTAACATAGACATAAATTACAAAACCTCATATTACCAACGCCTAGATAATATCTTATCTTCATTTCAGTATCTCATGGCGTTAAGGCCGTAACAACTTGACCCTGTCTAGTTACTAGTTGGATACAAGGTCTCGGTTCCCATCAAGGCCAAATTTATTTGTTTGTTTTTGTACGTAGCTTTTCTTTGATACATAAAAAGCTTTTCAACCCAGATTATTTTTGTATTGAGATTGTCTGGAAGGTGATTTTCGCTTTTTTATGACATTCATCTAGTCTAGTTTGATATTTAATAATATAAAAGAGAGAGGAGAAATTTGGTTACGACCTATTTACATATATTGGTATAATTACAAATAGCTCGTCTGAATTTGAGCATAAATAATTATTATTATTCTCTTTGAGGGGACGGGTTAGTGTATAATTTCCCACCGCCGCTGAGTAGCGTCCCGTAAAAGGCGGGTATCCCAATATTTCGGTGGTTGGAGGTTCGTTCTCCGTCTGACTCGCGACCACTATCATGTCAAAGACGAACCGCCATATATGTAATGATGTGTTCCGGTTCGATGGCATGTAAGCCAAAATTTCCCTATTCCCACCCATCCTTTTCCCAGAATGTTGTAGTCCCGATCGCGAACTGCCGCGGCCACTACATTATTTCCTCCCCTCCCATCTGAACACTAGGTGGGAAACGCATTTACAACTCCTCTGGTGTTGTTAATGTTCATGGGCGAAGGACTATTTACCATCCAGGTGGTCCATCTGCTCGTTCGAATCTAGTGTCACGACACTACATACTTCGCTTTTCGTTCGAATTTTCAACATTACATGTAGAGTAGCGTAACTCAACGCTGCGTATTGTTTTAGAGAGGGAAATAACAACGTATCTACAAAAAATTGTATTTAAAGTCAGACATTGTCTATACTACGACACTACTGGCATCTATTATCATATTTTTTTAATATGTAACAATGTAACGGAGAGTGGAGAAATTAAGTATTAACTTATTTTATATATTATATACCTTTTAAAGAGTAAATTTATTTATTAAAAATATTATTGACTTAAGATATTCAGAAACGTATAAAAAATTAAACGTAGCAGGATTCGAATATGTGACTCTTGGAATCCGTCCAAGCACTCCGACCAATTAAATTATGCGTTACAAATAGCTCTTCCGAATTTGAGCATAAATTGTTATTATTATGGCAAGAGGGGAGGACCTCGATTGACCTTTAAAAACATATTGCCAGTGATACTAGAGGAAGGTCACGTAAAAATCATGAGGACCCCCGGAGGTTATGTTTTAAGAGGTTTATGACTGTGGATGAGGCGATAGTTCCGCTCCGTTCTTTCTAAATACCCCGCTAGAGATAAAGCGTGAAGCTGATCTTAACTTATTATACTAACGACTAGCGTATAACATTTTGTTCTCATGAAAAGAGGTGCGGATTCAAATTGTACTGCCGTCAAATTTTCATGTTTTATATGATACTATTTTACCTGTAATAAAGGGAATTATGTTTGAACTATATTCATTTTCCCGCCCCGGTAATATAGCGCGGCGTTGAGTTCCGCTATTCATTAAATAATGTTTCGAATTCGGAGGGAAAGAAGAGAACGGAGTCTTTTGACTCTACGTTCTCTTCCCTGATGTGCAGGACAAAATAACTTGACGTTTCAAACACTTCACACTCACGCTCCGTGGTTACAGGTAGACTAGAGAAGAAACTCCTTAGTAATCCATGGCTTCATCGTGCGGGTGCCGGGCCCATCGCGTTGCAGAGAGAGGAGTTTGGAGAGTGCCTGGGACTTGCGACACAACGTGTAGGTTTAAGGGGCCCCTTTAAAATTCACCTTCACTGTCCGCGCTCCTCTCTCTGCCTAACCAAATTTAAAAAGATCCCACTAATGCCGCCTTCGAAATACGTGCTAAAAGTGAACTGATAATCGTTCTAGAAAGTTACTACTTATTTTTGACTGACTTCGAACGTGAACCAGTTTTGATGTTTTTTTATGATAGTTTTTGTGGTACTTAATTTTTTTTTATTTAAAGTATTATTTATGTTATAATCTTAAATATTATACCTTACTGGAATATCTTTTTCTCTCACTAAAACCTATTTTGAATAAATAACGAATAGTTATTATGACTGATTTGACTTTTAATATGATTATGACTTTGACTTTTACTTTAAGTTTGACTTTGACTTTGACTAATGCCTACACAGTCTGTCTGTAATGGATTACGACTGCAAAATCAAAATATTTATCTATACTTACTAGTAAGTCCATAGAGAGATAGTGGCTGCATTGTTTCAAATCTACATGAATAATTTATAACATACCTAATTTGCAATTGTTTCAAATTTTCATGAATAATTATTACATTATATTAGTATGATAAATAATAAGTATTTTTATAGCTTCACGCTGTATCCCGCACATAGCAGGATAGGCAGTGAGAAACTGAGATCCTAGTGTCAAGACACTCCGGTCTCTTAAGATTTCCGCTTCGTACTCTCCGCTGAATTAAGGCATTGTCTGTGGAGTGGTGAAACTCAACGCTGCGCTTTGCCTTGTTACCAGAGCAAGGAAATGAAAATACTGAATATTTATTATTATAAATATAATATTAATTGTTATAATATTTTCATTCCTTAGAGCATGAATCGAACCCACAACCTTTGGCGTTTACAGTCGCACGCTTGTGTCTCTGTGCCACGACTGGCCTCTAAGTAGGGATAAGACCGATATATCAAAACGTAACTAAAAAGGGTTTTCACTCTTATATCATATCATATCGATATCTAAATGATCATATCCGATATCAAATATCTACATACAAAACGTAAGAACAACTTGATGATGAGATATGAAAACTAAATCGTAACGAAAACTAAATCATAACGAAAACTATCGAAATGCAAAGTGGATATCTGAAAAAACGATAACGCCCATGTCTACCTCTAAGTAATAGTTCAAAAATATTTGGTTAGGTAGAGAAAGGAGCTCCAACAATGGACGCGAGTGTTAATAAGTATTTCAATGGCTGGGAGTTGGGTCGTAAGCCCCCAGGCACTGTCCCGATCTCGCTTCCTGCTACGCGATAGATCCCATACCCGAACTGTAATTCGTAATTGTAATGGATGAGCTGTAATTGTAATGGATGAGCAAATCAAATATTTCAGATGCTTTACAATAATATAAAAATAGAGGTTTTTTTTTTAACTTCACGCTGTATCCCACATGTAGCAGGGTAGGCAGAGGGAACCTGAGGACCTAGTGTTAAGACATTCCATTCTCTTACAACAATTCCGTTCCCCACTTTCCGCCAAATTGAGGCATTGCGTATTGAGTGGCTAAATAATACTAAGTTTTATATTTCCTGGAGTGGGAATCGAACCGACAACCTGTCGCGTTTACAGTCGCACGCTTGTACCTCTGCGCCACGACAAGCGTTAACAGTAGAGTTTATAGATAAAACTGAACTTAAAATGTCGAAAAAGAAGGAAGCTACCAGTTCGACTATATTTTTTTGATGATTCTTTTTTTTATATTTTTTTTTATAAAACGCCTGTCGTGGCGCAGAGGCACAAGCATGCGACTGTAAACGCGACAGGTTGTGGGTTCGATTTCCACTCCAGGAAATGGAATTTTTCATTTCCTGGGTTTGGTAACAAGGCAAAGCGCGGCGTTGAGTTCCGCCACTCAGCACGCAATGTAACGGAGTGTCTTAACACTAGGTTCCCTCTGCCTACCCTGCTATATGCGTAAACATACAGCGTGAAGCTATATATGTATGTTTTATATGATAGCTAATGCTTCGGATGTAGTCCCATTTTAACAAGTAGTTTTTGAGTTATTCATAATAATTTTATTTTTTAGTGCAATCTATTTGAAGTCCGTCCAGTCCAGTTTCATTTTCTGCTAAAACCGATTTATCAACTTCTTAACACCTTTTAATTACTTTCTATTTGAAAAAGATCCTTGAATTGGAATTTAAATTCAGTTTATAAGAAGCATTGTGTTCATAGCTTTGATTTGTTCACGTCAGTAGCAATGATATTCTTAGTGATTTTCTTATTGAGAACTCTGAGGTCGGGATTGTAGTTAGGCGTGTTGCCAGCTATTTAACATAGAAGATATATATTATACTAGCGGTGCCTGCGACTTCGTTCATTTTAAACACAAGACTTAAAACATTTTTAAACAACGTATGATAAACAAGAACAAAGAACAAACGGTTTACTTATTTTCATGTTAAGTTTCACATTTTAAGAGAGAATCTAGTGTCAAAACACTACGTTCACCAATTTCTACATGAATTCGGAACTTGTAGTATCGAGTTGTGGGATGCAACACCGCGCTTTGTTCTACCAGAGAAAAGAAACGAAAATTATTTATATATGAGTTCCACCGAGTAGAAAGTGAACTAAAAACTAATCATATTTACAATCCGACGGTGTCCCACTACACCACGATGACCTCCAATTTGTTCGGTGGTAGGAGGTTCGTACTTCGTCTGGCTCGCGACAAACCGCCAAATATCTAATGATGTGTTTCGGTTCGATGGCATGTAAGCCAGGTTTTCCTCTTTCCCACCTATCCTTTCCCCACAATGTGGTGGTTCCGATAGCGATAGGACTACTACATTGTCCTCCCCTTCCATCTGTATCCTCTAGGTCGACAACGCATCTACAACGTCTCTGGTGTTGAGGATGTTCATGGGCGAAGGTAACCACTTACCATCAGTTGGTCGTTCAGCTCGTTTGTCATTCGTTATCCATAAAAACAAAAAAAATAATCATAGATACATAACTCTACAAAATTACAAGCCCATGAAGCTAAACGTCTTAAATCGTCAAATCGAAATTTTTATCCGATTTATAATGTTGTTATAAGCAAACTATTTATTTATTTATTTATTTATTTATTTATTTATTTATTTATTTATTAGGAAGACAAACAGTGTATCAATACAGAAAACAAAAAACAAAAATAAAATTGTACATACACCAATCAAGTCTCCACAGAATTACAAAACAAAACCAAGTGGACATGCAAAAAATTAAAAATTGAAATTACAACAAATACAGAATTTTTTTTTTAAATAGAATTAAAAAAAAACAATTATTAAATAATAATAATAAATAGAATCATAGTTATTAAATAGAACTATATTTCATTCAAGGTAATACGCCACAATAAAATAAAATTAAATATAAAATAAATTATAAAATTTTGAATAACTTCCGACACAATCAACTCAATTAGGCCTAACGCCTTGATTGGTTTCAAGAAAAACCAAATTCAAGTCTAAACACGCTCTATCTACAGAAAATGGGCGTCCCAAGACTTTTTAATGCCACAAGTTTCGCTCAAATGGACCGATACTGATGCAGTTTCATTTGTATCTGCTAATGTAAAACAAGTTTTCGTAACTATAAATTTATGTAGATATGCAGCATACAGCCAGGAGTATCAAATATTTGATTTGATACTCCTGGCTGTAAACGCGACTTGTTATTATTGTTTATTGATATCGAAATGGGTATTAAAGGAGAACTGTAGCGTGTCTGTGATCTATTCTATATTGTCTCTGGTTATCAACTGTCAAATAAAGCAAAATGTGATCTTTACAAAAACTGCTCGTTTTATTAGTTATTATAGTTATGAATTCGATTCCCACTCGGGTTAATTATTATATTTGTTTATACTATTTTCATTTCTCTGGTAAAACTAAAACGCGGCGTTGACCTCCGTTACTTAACACGCAATATCTCTACTTCAGGCAGGAAGCGGCAAAGGAAATCTCTTGACATTAGATTCACTCTGATTAATCTGGTATGCGGTATATAGCGTGAAGTTGTTCTTTTATGATTTTATCTAATTCGCCCAAGAGGATATACAAAAGTCGGTCAAGGACTTATTTGTAGATTAAAATCTCTACAATTCGATACGAGAGCTTAAAAGTTATAAATTAGTATTGACGATGTTATGATTTAAGCATTACTTATCGTTAGGGCCAAATTATACAAAATATTTGTAAATAGGCTATAAGCCTATTATTCTGGTGTCTAAACTATATTACTGTAAAAATTCATCTAGTTCCGTTCAGTAGTTTAAAAAGCAAGACAAAGTAATCAACTTTTATTTATTTATCAACAATTGTTGAAAACGGGGAACGGAAATGTTGAAAGAGAATGGAGTGTCTTAACACTAGATTCTCTGGTTCCCTCTGCCTACCCCGCTATATGCGGGATACAGCGTGAAGTTAAAAAAAAAACATTTGCTACAATTTTACATTCACATTTTTAACAAAAAGACAAAAAATAACTCTAATTGTACAATTAATTACAGATTAGCGCCACATGCAATAATAATTGTAATAAGAACAAAAAAAACATAAATAAATAGTAACAACATAGCAATTAACATAATTTTATAATAATATAAAAAAAATGGTTAAAATAACATAATAAATGACCGTTTCGCCCTTACTACCTTTAATATCTTTATTCATTAAATAAGAGTTATGTTAATAGACATCTCTGAGTATGGTTAAAAGTGTTAAGAATAGAATTACAGTATTAGAATTCTATTTAATTTGTAAGAGGAGTAGCCCTTAGAGAACTCCGAGAACTTTCCATTTTACAATTTAAAAAAATTGTAAAAAGACGTTTGTGTGTTAAAGGTTATTACCTAATTAGTGATTTTATAAATGATAACACGCCTTGGGAATGAAATGCTCGCTCCAGTTTGTTTCAAAGGTATCATTGCCAATAATAAAGAATTGTAAACCATTGTCGAATATAAAAAAAAAAAAAAAGTAGTCCCGCTGAGTTTCTTGCGCCGGTTCTTCTCAGGTCTGAGGCATTAAATTTAGTGAACCGGTGGTAAATTATTTGACGTTCAAAAAATGAAGCTTTAACTTCTTATTTTGAATAAAATTATTTGACTTTGACTTAGGACAAGAAACATATTTGGTAGAAAACCCACCATAGAAGTCCCACTATGTTAAAATTGTATTATAATTTGGATACGAATCTGCATCTATTGGAACGTTCAATCGAACGTATATCTTTGTAGCAAAAGTGTTTTTTAAAATATTTAATTATTAGCATTCTCTCTTGTCAAGCGATTGTTCTTGGAAATTATCTTTGTGTAACAAAAATTTGTAATAATCGCTCTACAGTGGTGCTAATAACAAAAAAAGTAGCAACAAGCGCACAGGAATTTCTACGTAAGTGGATAAGAACGTATAGCTTAGCGGCTGGAGCATTTAGACTGTTTCCAAGAGGTACGAGTTCGAGTTCTAAGTTCAGAAGTACTATCTAAATATGTTCTTAATGTTAGAATTATCACTACGTCCCTACTACCAAAATCTCAAATAGAAATTATAACAAAAAAAAAATGACTTCAAAATAAAAGGCAAGCTAATTTATTATGAATAAATAAAAATACTTCTCAGAATTTAACGAAATTTTAATGGTACCACATCAAAATCGGTTAACCCAGTAAAAAGTTATGAGGTAATACACATTAAAACATACAGTCGAATTGAGAATCTTCTTCATTTTTTGAAATCAGTTAAAAGTAAACATATTTATAAGCCTCTAAATATATAGTGGAACTAATTATTTTAACTATCAAAACCTGGAAATGAATTCAAAGCTTTATTCATATTTTTTATACAAGTCCAAACAAGCTTTTTCACTAAGTTAATATTAAGTAATAAGTTAGTATTTTAATCTTAAAGCCGTATCCGGTAGTACCGGAAGTATTACACCGGAAGTTATTCGAGGACTACGTGAAAGTTATTAAGCTTTTGGCGAAATTAGTTTTCCTGTTTCTTTTGCTAAGTTACTTTCATGTATTTGGATGTTTACTTATGACTATCGTGGGTTTATGTTTGTTAAGAGAATAGTATATCGGCGTTGAGTTCCGCCATTCAATGTCTCAATGTCAGACGCAACGCAATATCTCAATTCCAGATGAAAAGTGGAGAACGAAGTGTGTTCTATCATTAGGTTAGGTTCTCTTTAAGTTCTCTCTGCTATCCTATCCTTCTAAGCAGAAAAAAAATACAAAATTGTTTTTTTTTATATATATAATAAGGTTTATTTATCGACTAGCACTATATATAATGTAATAGATCAAAATGGAAGAGAGGGACATATACCCAAGTACCCTCTGCTTACTAATCTCGCAAAAATGCAATTTTTGATTTTATATATTGCATATTGAGTTGCAGCAACTCACGGTTGCAGCATAATATATGTTATTTCTCCCCAAAATTTTATATTATGTATTCACGATTTTTCTGACTAGTACGCAGAGAGAACAGTGTCAAGGTACTCCGTTTACTCCGCTTTCCGCACCAGTTTGAGGTTTTATGTTACCACAGGAAATATAATCATTCCTCCGAGTGGGAATCGAACCCACAGCCATTGCATTTACTGTCATACGCCTGGCATGGTATTGTCACCGATGTAGTGTAATATAATTAAGACATTTGTAAAGGAAAACATATGATTTTACTTAAATATATTAAAAATGACAGATTGCAATAGCATATATTGCATCTAAAGCTCTTTGACATCAAACGCTTTTGACTGTCCTGTATCACTCAAGTACATATAGAGCTTCCTCTACATTTTCCTTTAAACATTTCATTTTTATATTAATATCGTTTGCTATTCATGCATCGTAGCATGATCACATGAAGCCATCGCGGTGCAGTGGAACCGCGTCGTCGATGTTGTAGGTTTGATCCTCACTTGGAGGCGTGTTTATATTTAAAATATTTTCATATCCCGTCTCTGGTGGAACAAGCTAACTGACTAACTGACTGTGTGTGAAAGAAGTGTGTAGGCACCGTAGCGTTTAGCGTTTATCGTGTTTTTGACCGCTACGGATAAAATTTATGTTTTATCCGTAGCGGTCAAAAAAAAAGTTAAATTTTAAATTTAGTATAGTCAAAGTTATATTAAGTAAGACAAAGAGTAGCTTATGCACCCAATTTCTATATATTGTGTGTCACAATACTTTTGTAAATAATCCACAATAGTGCATATTATGGAAAAAAAATGTAACCACGATAGTTTGTGGGTTCTGTTCCCACTCTAGGAATTAGGATTAAATTTAAATAATTTCAGTATCCTGCTGTGGTAGGGTAAAGCGCGGTGTTTAGTTCCGCCTCTCAAAATAAAATGAATTGAATTTGGGTGATAGGTGGAGAACGGAGAGAATCTAGTATGGAAACTAGATTCTTTCTGATATTCCTTATATAGGTTTTTTTTTTTTTTTTTATGGAAAGGACAAGGCAAACGAGCGTTCGGGTCACCTGATGGTAAGTGATCCCCGTCGCCCACGGCCCCGTGTAACACCAGAGGAGCTACAGGTACGTTGCCGGCCTTTGATGTGGGAGTAGGCGCGCTTTTTGAAGGTACCCATTTCGTATCGACCTGGAAAAACTGCCGCAGGTAGGCCATTTCACAGTTGAGTGGCACGTGGAAGGAAATTCCTTCGAAACCGCACAGTACTGGATTGCCACGCATCCAGTGTTATATAGGTAAAAGCATAACAAAATATATACATACATATATACATAATATAATATATTATAAATGTTTCAGAAGTTTGGTTAAATAAAGGATCCTGAAATAATGCAGCAGTTGTAAATTTTAGTTTGTACTCGAGGAGATTAAATTTTCGATACTCAGCAAGTGTGGTTTAGGAATGAGTCGAAATTGAAAATAAATTTTAAATAAGTGGTGATAATAATATACGTTATAAAAGAAAACATTTTAAAAAACAACCTTTTTTTCGTAGCGAATTGTATTACAAAATTCATTTGATTCCCATGATTGGGTTGTACAAAAATATGTAATCCGCCATTTTGTTGCGGCGGCCATTTTAGATTAAAGAATATCGATATATAATTGTATTGTTATTAGAGATTGAGGTGTATACAAATTTCAAGTCAATTAGAGACTGGGAATTGAGAAAAATTTAACTAGCATAATTTAACTTTTTTCCAACTTTCGGATTTTTGCTTTCAAATCAAATTCTTCTTGACGTTCCTGCCATGTGGGATATAAAACGTGAGGCTGAAAAGATGCTATTGCAATAATATAATAATATAATTAATATTAATTTTTTCATCGCTCTGGTAACAAGGCAAAGCGCGACGTTGACTTCCGGAATAGAAAATTTAAGAGAACGGAGTGCCTTAACACTAGGTTCTCATTTTCCCTCTGCCTACCCTGCTATATGCGGGATACAGCGTGAAGCAATACATACATGTAAAACAAAAACGACATGATATCAATACATATTAAAACATAAAATATAGGTATTTTTTATAAGCAAGTTGCTAAATAGCGAAACCTGTAAATTGCCTTAATACGCTTAAGACGGGGTCACGAAGTCAAATGAAAAAGTTAGAAATGTCAAAGATCAACAACAAATTGTATCTACTTATATATTGTTAGTATTGATTGCTGTTAATGGGATAGACAATAGTGATAAATGCCTCCGTTCTCCACTTTCCGCTGATTTAAAAGCAAGTGGTCTCTGGATGGTGAACCCTATTTTTGATAATTTAAAGTAATCACACACTTGAACATTTTTATAAGCCTCTAAATATATAGGGTTTGGTAACAAAGCAAAGCGCGGAGTTGAGTTCCGCCACTCAGCATGCAATACCTCAATTCGGCGGAAAATGGGAAACGGAGTGTCTTAACACTAGGTTCCCCCTGCCTACCCAGCTATATGCGGGATACAGCGTGAAGCTATGTATGTATGTAAATATATAGTGGAACTAATTATTTTCACGGTCAAAACCTGGAAATGAAAGCAAAGCTTTATACATATATTTTATAATAGTCCAAACGAGCCTTTTCACTAAGTTCGTATTTAATCTTAAAGCCGTATCCGGTAGTACCGGAAGTATTACACCGGAAGTTATTCGAGGACTACGTGAAAGTTATTAAGCTTTTGGCGAAATTAGTTTTCCTGTTTCTTTTGCTAAGTTACAACCTTAGCGGTCAGAGCGCTTCGACTTGGTTTCCGGGGCGAGAGTTCGAGTTCCGCTATGTTCTAATTTTTTTAGGTTTTCTGAAAAAAAAATAGTGGTGTAATTTAATTATTGTGGCGCAGAAGGATAAAGCTTGTCTCTAAATACGATGATTGTAAGTTCGATTCCCCATTCGAGGAAATGAGCATATGTATGTATATGTATGTATTTTAATTTTTGGTTTCGTTGATTCCACGGTATTTCTCGGCATCACCATTGACTCCAAATTACAGTAGGGACCTCATATAGATGGATTGGCGAATAGATTTAGCTCAGCAGCTTTCGCGGTTAGAAAATCAGATTATTAACTGACGTAGAAACGGAAACGTTTTGTTTATTTTAGCTACTTCCATAGTATTATGTCCTACGACGTTATACTGTGGGGTAGCTCAGCCGCTGTTAATCCCATCTTTGTCTTGCAAAGCGAGCTATTTGTGCAATCTTCAACTTAGGCCCAAAAGATTCTTTACGACAAAAGTTTAAAAAAAATATTATTTTGACAGTAGTCTGTTGAAAATTAATATGTTCTAGTCATCAGGTTGTTTGATATAATAATTGTATCAAATGACAGACGAATGCCACCTCAGTCTACCTGTGACCACTATAAAGTGTTCGAGACGTCGGGTTTCCTAAAGTATTTTTCGAATACTAAAATATACGCGATTCATCCGGTTAAAATATTTTCGTTTAATATGTGTAATAATCGCGAAAATCAAAGAGCTAAGAAAAATATTACGTTACGAAATCGAGAAAATATAATTGTCGTAAAAAAACAACTTTTTAATCTGTATGCTAGAATTTTTACAAAGAAGATTAAAATAACGGTTATTTGGAAACGACCCTAACAGCGCCCTTGAATAATTAATACGCTTTGGCTTGCGAGCTTAGATGTGCTTAAATAATTTATATAATTTTTTTTTTTTTAACTTCACGCTGTATCCCGCATATAGAAGGGTGCCTACCCTTCTATATGCGAGAGGGAACCTGAGAACCTAGTGTTAAGACACTCCGTTCTCTTTCAACAAATCCGTTTCCCACTTTCCGCCAGATTGAGGCATTGCGTGTTGAGTGGCGGAACTCAACGCCGCGCTTTGCCTTGTTATCAAGCCCAGAAAATAAAAATACTTCACTTCCTGTATTGGGAATCGACCCCACAACCTGTCGCTTTACAGTCGCACACTTGTACCTCTGCGCCACGACAGGCGTTCAAAATTAAATTCAAGGAGTATTTATGTAAGCAGTAAACAGAGTGTTTTGGCACTAGGTTCTTTCCAACTACCCTGTTATGTGGGATAAAGCTTGAAGCTATTGTACGTAGTATATTTATACTTTGTTAAAAAATAGAGAACGGGAAGAGAGTGGGGTACGGAGATGTTAAAAGAGAACGGAGTGTCTTAACACTATGTTCTCTGGTTACCTCTGCCTAATCTGCTATGTGCGGAATACAACGTGAAAGGAGAACGGAGAGATTCTTCAACAGATTACTCCTAGGGATGGGAAATTTATTTTCGAAAAATATAAAAATTTGAACGCAGCAGGATTGGAACCTCCTTTGATCTACTAAATTGCATTCTATCGTAACTACTTAAGCCATAAGTTCTTATCGAGATACGTCGATGTTTTATACGCTTTTTGCGGTTTATTTTTACAGTTATTTATATAGGTAGGTTACTTGTAAATATATTTTTCTTTTACCAAATATTTGAATAACACTTTGTAAATATTGAAATATAAACGTACTCATTAATAAGTAATTATACAGATCTTCTAAAGTGAATAATAATAATAAACATACATACATACATAGCTTCACGCTGTATCCCACATATTTCATCTAGAAGGATTCTGTATTTTTTGCATTAAAGAAAATCATCTATCCATCCTCACGAACTTTTGTATTTATAATATTAGTAAAATATTGAGGTCGTCATGGCGCAGTGGGCCTAAGTCAAGCTGTAAACACGTAAGACAAAGCACGGCGTTAAGTTCCGTGACTCAAAACAAAATATCTTCAAATAGGATGGAAGGTGGAAAACGGAGTGTCGTAACACTACGTTCTCATTGCCTACTCGCTATCACGTTACGTGTGTCCAGTGAAAAATATTTAATTAAATGTTAGTAAAGTTCACTGGAGCCAATTTGTGTACACGTTTGTCCTTGACAGACTAAGGTCGCGAGTGTCAACTCAATTCGACGTAACGATATAGGTCGGTTATATATAGCCTTCCTTCACCCGGAAGGAAGGCTATATATTATTTGCTTCATTTTTATGTTTGTATTTGTTTATATTTTAGTTGTAATTAACCAAGAATTCGATTTTTATGTAAAAATTTTGGTTACTAACCGTCAGCTTACGTCTGACGTGAGTTTTCCATACAACGTGACATTGGCGAAGTGATTTGTACTCAACTTGCACGTTTGAAGCGCCATAATTATAGAGCTGAACTGAATATCAACACTATCGTAAAGTTGTGAAGCTCTGACTATGAGAAATAGATTTAAACTATCTAATATGACTGGTTATATTTCTATTTAAAATTTCTATATATAGTATTATAGATTTAGTTACTTTTTTTTTAACTTCACGCTGTATCCCACATATAGCAAGGTAGGCAGATGGAACTTGAGAACCTAGTGTTAAGACACTCCGTTCTCTTACAACAAATCCGTTCCCCACTTTCCGCTAGATTGAGGCATTGCGTGTACACTACTTACGTAGTTTACTTAGTTACGTTAAAAGTCCGATATTGATTTTCTTCAATAAAAATGTAAAATTCCGTTTTTCCCATTGCGGAAATTTCAGGAAATTCCTTTTAGGGTGGAAAACGGTAAGTGGAGTGTTGTGACACTAGTTTTTCACTATCTCGCTATGCGAGATAACGAGTAAAGCTGCCCTTTTTATATAAAACTACCATTTTAAGGCACTTTATAGAGTTTAATAACTGTAACACTCACCAACCTGTACCTACTAAGACAGCATGCGGGGAACGTTCATATATGAACACGCAGTCGATCGATATACTTAAAATTTTCTAACACCTATCTACTTACACAGATTCAATTTTAAACTTGAGATTAATTATAACCGTTAGTATCTGTCAAATATTGAAAGGTAAACTTGACCCACTTCCCATTATCCGATTAAGGTGAAATTTGGATACACTCTTAGTTCTGATAAAAATGCAATTATATAACCAATATTGATGCTTATACAAAATGGCCGCCGCAACAAAATGGCGGTTTACATATGAAATCAAAGGGCTCTACTTGTGTAATACGATTAAACGTTATTTCTAAAAACGTTTACATTGTAATAAATATAATGATGATTTATCTCGAACTTATTTCCATTTTCATTCGAAGACAAAGCTTGCTGAGTATCGAAAATTAAATCTCCTCGAGTGCAAACTAAATTTCGCGATCGCTGCGTTATTTCAGGATCTTCCAACCGCTTTATGTAACTAAACTGTTGAAACACCTATTATATATGTATGTATTTTGTTAACTTCATCCTTTTTTTCATATAAAAAGATCTGTAATAGAATCACATCAGTAACTCAGTTAAAGAAAAAATAAAACTAATAGCACTAAAAGCTTAATTAATATCACTTTTACGTAGTCCTCGAATAACATCCGGTGTAATGCTTCCGGTGCAACCGGATACAGCTTCACGATTAAGAGAACTTAAGTAAAAAATCTCGTTTTGACTTATATAAAATGTATTTATGGTGTTAGAGTTTCGAGCGGAGAAATGTAAATAGTTTTTTATAGTCCTCGAGAGAGAATCTAATCCTCAATCATTGCGTTTTCTGTCCAGATATTGTTTTACTGGGCCACGATGTAAGATAATGATGATGATAATGATGATGATGATGATGTTAGTATAACTAAGTTTTGTTTATATATTTCTCCTTCTCTGTCTACAGTAATTTCTTTCGTTGTGTACTTGTGACTGTTTAATAAAATGAACATGTAAAAAGGTACTACCAGTGCCATCTTCGAAATAAGCGCTAAAAATGAACTTATGCCAGTTCTAGGCAGGCCGAGATCTTTTGATAAAATATAGAGAGATTTCGCCGTTATGCCTCTCGCTTCTATTTATACCATATACAAATTACCTCTGAACCTATGCTAGTTCGTTGATAAGTACGAGATAATTGCTGATCTTGAAATAATATAAAAATAATAGTTCGATTTAGATGTATTTTATAGGATTATACGATAAAGTTATCAGTGATATAAAATATATTTATTTTATCTAAAAACTTATATCATAACATTTATTATCGATGTTCCCTAATGTACAAATGGATGAAAACCAACCATTTCTATAGAGAAAGGGAAATGTCTACACTGAGTGTATTGACACTCCATTCTCTATTTTTTTTTTTGAGAAAGACGTAACCCAACACTTTACCAGATCGAAAAATTAACAATAACTTTAACTTATTTATGTCCAGAAACATTTAGATCACTAATATTTATAAATTTTGTTTGTTATTGTCCTTAGTGGTAATTAAGGTGAAAACTTTTAGTCTCAGTAACTGAAAGTGATTACGTCACATGTGTTTTTTGACAAGAACGTTCAGCCGATATTATTACTACTGCTTGTGGCGACGATGCTACCCACAGGAAGTCTGGAATGACAACCAAAAGTGCCTCAGTTGCCGGCTTCTGAATTATTATGCATCATTTCACTCGAGGTAAAAATTGATATAGCAGTTGAAACTCACCATATCGGTGCAACCTTCATCTTGGAATCACTCTCAAACATCGCATCTAACCAAGATGGGTCCAAATATTTGTCAATGGCACAAAAATCGTCAATTTCGGCCACATTCTCTAAGATATTGGCTATTTTATTAGACAAGGACAAGAGAAAATACTGAAGAAATAAAATATATTTTCAACTATATTTGCCCAGAGGGTCAATTACGTTTCATTTAGTCGGATAGTCTTTCAATATTAGTAAAACTAAATAGTCTGAAATTTATTTTATTAGTTGTTCATATAAATAATATATTCATTTTAATAATTTATTTATAACTTTTGCGAAATTAAAAAGAAATATATACATTCTTATCACCATTTGTACAATTTTCGATGAAAATTTCTTCAAAAAAAAAAGCCACAACTTGCATGCCATTTTTTAACTGTGATTGTTTTAAAACTCACCTGGGTCTTCGAACAATTGATGAATGACATTAGAATTAAACAAATGAAACAATGATAGTTTTTATTTACGACGTCATCGTATCGAACTTGTCTTCTAGTACCGTTTGAGGACTCTTGGGTATATATGGGTTGAACATAATCAACCATAGCGAAATATCCATACCAAGCTTGGATAAATCGGCTTGCATTTATACATTTTTAAAAAATATTAATAGCCATTATAACTGCTTTATTTATGGGGTGAATATTTTTTTTTAATTTTACGTTGCATCCCGTACATAGCAGAGTAGGCAGAGGGAACCTGAAAACCTAGAGCTCAGACACTTCGTTTTCTTCTGTTCCGTACCAGACTTTCTGCTAAATTGATGGATTGCGGGCTGAGTGGCGGAACTTAACGCCGTCTTTTACCTTGTCAAATAGTTTGACTAACTCAAAATAAAACCAAATAACATAAATAACAGAAACGTAATTCACAGATGAATGTTAAGCTTGAAAATGCTTGAACTGGAAAAAACTTTTCCTTGTTCTATTTATTCTCACCTGGTGTGGATATAAGTTTTTGATTTAGAAAACAGATCACGATCGTCATAATAATATACTCGTAGTTATTGTATACGCCACAAAGCAATAATAAACGCAACGTTGCTTTCTATAGTAAGAAATAAATTCTAAGTTATATTTCTGCGGCTTCACGTTTTATCCCGCATAGTACGGTAGGCAGAGAGAACCTATATTTTTTCTTTTTTCTACTTGAGGAAATCCGTTACGAATACCCACCCGCGTGAACTCGGATGGGTTATGTGGGATTCCGGACCGGCTGAAAAGTGGTCGTCCGTATACCCACTAAAACCTCACAGTGTTCCTCCTCTACCGTCACTGGGCGAGGCTCACAAGAACTGCCCCAATGCCCCGTGTATAGGTTCTGTCTGCCTCGGTCGAGGGACCGAGGCAGACAGAACCTATATATGCCGTGTAACGGAATTAAACGCCACATCTTAGTCTGACGTTGCGCAGTGGCAAAAGAGTGTGACTAATAAGAATACGAGGCAAGTTATGGGTTCGATTCCCACGAAATACCCACGAAAATATTATAATTTATTTATTATCTTCATTTCTACGTTGCGGTAACAAGGCAAAGCACAGCGTTGAATTCGGTCACTCAGCACGCAATGCCTTAAAACGGCGGAAAGTGGAGAACGAAAATGTTAAAAGGGAACGGAGTATCTTAACACTAGGTCCTCTGGTTCCCTCAGCCTACCCTGTTATGTGCAGGATACAGCGAGGAGCTAAGCTGATCTAAGCTAACTTTATCTCATTAAATATATTAAAAAAATATTACAAATGTTCCCCCAAATAATAATTGAAGCGACAGTGTTAGACGCACTGTTTACATTATTGCGTCATAATGACGTCAATCGTCTCTTTAGCTGACTTCACAAAAAGAGTTCTAGATTCGATTCTATTTTTAAAGCGTGTACTGCATAAATTTTGACTAGGTTTTAGGAACAATTTTGATGACAATTTTTTATATGATAGCTAGTACTTTTGATGGGACCACTATTCATATTGGGTTGGGGAAATATGCTCTCCTTACCTTCCTTGACCTTTTTTTTCCAAAGCCAATTACAGTTCAACCTCCAAATTTTCCTGGCGACCTTTTTTTTTAGTTATCGTACTTATACTTTAAACAGGTAGGCAAACCGGTGGGAACCGTGTTGTATGGACGCCCTGTCACTGCTATCTACCATACATATACCTTATATATTTTAAACACAAGGTGGAACACTGATAATAGCACAGAGAGGGAGAGAGCTCTGTAAAGCAAAAAAAAAGTATTTTATGGCGATCCCAATATTTTCAATTTTCGTTAAATAATCATGAAAATCAATTATAAAATTACTTAAAATGCTTACAATATTGTCTCTCTCTGTAATGTATTCATATAAACTAAGTTGTTGTCTATTATTAACAAGTAATAAACAAAACTTTGTAATACATGCGGAGATTAGATTGTTATCCCTAAGGGCTTATAGGGTAATATATCAAAATATTTATATATGTTTCTATATATTTTTTAACCTGGTTAGTCAGAAAACATAATTCTAAAACACTGTTGACCATTTTAAGACTAAAATGGAGAGATTGAGTGTTGAGTAGCGGAACTCAACACCGTGCTTTGCCGTCTCAACTAGAACGGATATAGATTAAATATATTCATTTCCCCGAGTGGATTACAACCTAAACTAGTATCTACAGACAGACGCTGTCCTACTGCGCCATGAGGTCCTCACAACAAAAGTCAATATCTCGCAATTACTAGGAGAAAAGAAGAGTGTCTTAACACTAAGTTCTCTCTATCTACCCTTCTACATACAAAAGATAGGTAAAGGTATCTATCATAATACAATTTTTATGTATATTATTCTCAAAATAGCCTTTAAAGTGCAAGTGAATAATATTGATATTAATATCGCATACCGACGCGGTTTTTCGAACCACTGAACAAATATATGTGTTTGAGTTTTCATGAAATGACATCTATAATATTATGGGAAAATACAGTTTATTGGTATGTGTGGTTTATAGTGAATTTATTTCAGTTTAGCTTGAAGCTTTTTCTTAAGGTAGTTTCTTCTTTCTTTCTTAAGTTAGGTCTTAAAGTAGTAGAGAATAGAGAGTAGAGAGAATGTAGAGTGTAGTTCACTATGAGGGGACGGGGTTAGTATACAATTCCCCTCCGCCGCTGGGTAGCGTCCCGTAAGAGACGAGTATGTCAGTAGTTTGGTGATAGGAGGACGTCCTTAGTCTGGCTCGCGGCCACTATCATGTCAAAGATGAACCGCCAAATATCTTATGATGTGTTCCGGTTCGATGGCATGTAAGCCAGGTTTTACCATTTCTCACCCATTCTTTCCCCAAAATGTGGTGGTTCCGATAGCGGACTACTACATTATCCTTCCCTCCCATCTGTATCCTCTAGGTTGGCAATGCATCTACAACATCTCTGGTGTTGTAGATGTTCATGGGCGAAGGTAACCACTTACCATCAGGTTGTCTTTCTGCTCGTTTGCCATCCGTTATCCATAAAAAAAAGAGTTATATAGTTATATAGTAGAGATATTTGGTACTTTTTCCACCCGAATGCGAGAGTTAAACGGCGGATATTACCAGAGAGGTTAAATGACCATTTTTTAGATTTAATTTATTTATAATTATTCCTCCGAGCGAGAAACTAAGCCACGACCATCGTGTTTACAATTAGACGCTGCCACCCAGCGCCACGAAGACCACAAACTTATTTTTTTTAATAAATTTTATATTTTTTTAAAAAGATTAATTTAAGTTATGCGTACTTAACAATTAACATTTTAAATTATTCCCATTGCTTATAAACAGTAAAACACAGTGCGGCGTTAAGTTCCGCTAACTACGCAATATTATAAAAATAATTGAAAAGTGCTAATTATCTTGGAAAATCAACTTATACAATAACACGAACTTTATCATCTCTTCTATTTTTTTGACAACGTTATTTAGGCTTGTTTCTAATTTCCGCTCTAAATTTTACGACTTTTAAGTTTTTTAAAGTCAAAGCTTTGACATGAAAAGTGGCAGATGGAATATCCACTTCGTTTAAAAGTGCTTTATAACGAAACCAGAAACCGCAAACTGAAATTATAGGTAAAAATTCAGGTCTACGTACTTACGTCTGCCTTGAATTATTGATACTTAGGTTTACGCATGACGACTTTTATAGGCAATCTTTTGGTACCTTATCACTGGCTTTTATGTACCTTTTTCAGATTTTGAGAAGGAAAAAATATAAAGCCTACCTACGTGGATAGTACACTTAACGAAGCGTCTAAACACCCTTTTTTAAGTAAACTGTTACCGTTTTTGAAACCATCGTGAGGTACTGGGATAGCGTGCAATTATGGGTTCGACCTCTCTCAGGATAATCATTTGATTATATTGAAAATTATTAACGCCTGTCGTGGCGCAGAGGCACAAGCATGCGACTGCAAACGCGACAGGTTGTGGGTTCGATTCCCACTCCAGGAAATATTAGTATTTTCATTTCCTGGGTTTGGTAACAAGGCAAAGCGCGGCGTTAAGTTCCGCCACTCAACACACAATGCCTCGATTCGGCGGAAGCGGACGGAGAGAACGGAGGGTCTTAACACTAGGTTCTCAGGTTCCCTCTGCCTACCCTGCTATATGCGGGATACAGCGCGAAATTAAAAAAATATATTTCCATTTCCCTGCTCTGGTAACACAAAAGGTATTTAATTCCGCCACTCAACACGCTTTGCCTCAAATTATTGCGGAAAGCGAAGAGCAGAGTACCTTGACATGTCTTAACTTAACTTAGACTTCACACTTAAGTCCTAGTGCGGTTAAAGTAGTTTTTACTATTTCCACTTCTTTTATAGGTCACTGTTTTCTTTTATATAAACCATAAATAGAAACCGTTTGTATGAATTGACAAGAGCTGGTCCAATTTTGTTGACCGCACTGTCCTTTCATCTTATTTGAAAGGACAAGTTATATTATTCTTTTATCTAATATTTAATTTTTTTGAAGATTTACTTAATTTAATTACGTGATATTATCTATAGTAAAAGACATTTTGGCATAGTTGTGTGTTTCGAAATACGGTGGTTGTGGATTCAATTCGCGTTCCGTTATATAAACTATATTAATTTCCTCGCTCTGGTAGCAAATTGTGGCGTTGAGAACTAAACGTAATAACTGGAATACCAGCGCATCTTCACAGTACATTTTCTCCGCATAGCATTAAAACTATTTCAAAGGATACATTGGGTTGAATTTTATTATACAGGTATTTAATCACAATAATATAGTTAACAAAAAAAGGATACTGACTTCAAGTTAAATCCACTAGGTAAAATTATTACGAATAACACAAAATATTTATATATTTACGAGTATATTCTCTTCTTTGGTAATTTTTGTTGTGTAAAATTTTTAGCAGTTTTCAAAGTTTATGAACGATAATTCCTTTCGTTTATATGTTATTTTCTCTAACAATAATATTGCATGTGGTGTTTATCGTAACATACATGTGTACGGTTACTGTATTCTTCTAAAAATGTTTTTTTTTAACGTGTACTTGTATTTTGTATATATTGTAACTGTACTTATGTGATAAACCAATAAATAAATAAATAAAAGTATCCGTCCGATATTAGCTAATTCAAGTGCGACCACATCAGAGGTAGTAGCTATCATATGAATAAATAGTCATCAAAATTGGTTTACCCAGTAAAAAGCTATGTGGCAACGCACAAAAAAAAACAAATTGCGAACCTCTTTCTTTTAGAAATCGGTTAAAAAATAGTTGATTTCACAACTGACCCAGTTGCCCTTGGGACCTAAATATAACAAGTACGTCAAGAGCAAAAGCCAAAAGAATATTCTCAAAAGATTACATTTATCGTGTAAGATTGTGACAATAAACCCACTCCAGACGAGGGTTGTGATGGGAACAAATTTAAAGATAGACTGACGAGTATATGTAGTATACTACATATGGCTAAGAGATTTGACCTTTTATCTCTTTATTTTGTAGCTTCACCCTGTATCCCGCACTTAGCTGGGTAGGCAGAGGGAACCAGAGAACATAGTGTTAGGACACTCCGTTCTTCTTTAACATTTCCGTTCCCCACTTTCCACCGAATTGAGGCATTGCGTGCTGAATGACGGAATTCAACGCCGCACTTTGTCTTGACATCAGAGCGAGGAAGTGAAAATACTAAATATTATTTCATGTTTTCATTTCCTAGAGTGTATATCGAACCTACAACCTGTCGCGGTTACAATCGCACGCTTGTGCCTCTGCGCGACGACAGGCCGTAGGCAGTAGGACTGAAAATACTGACATCTTCATATGAGTTGACGATTCGAAAGTGCTTGTTATAGTTTATTTGAATAAAGAATATTTTTCATCTAAAATGGCCGCCATAACAAAATGGCGGACATATTTTCAATATCAATATACATTTTCTATAATCCACCCAATTTGGGTATCAAATGAAAGGCTTTAGTTTGTTGAATACGATGTAATATGCTTAGTTTTTTATTTTTAAAAAAGTATATATATACATTTTTATTTAACTTCAATGTAGCAAGTAACACGATTCATGAATCGTGTAAGACAAAGTGTAGTTTTACGGGATAAAGCATGCTTTATCCCGTAAAACTACACTTTGTCTTACCAGAGCAGAGCAATGAAAATAACTTAGATATTGAATATATAATTATTCCCGCGAATGGTAATCGAATCTACAACCAATCGCGTTTACATTCAAACGGTATCCCACACTACACAATATATATAATACGTTGGTGTCTTTGTAACTAAAAGCTTTTATCCTACTAATATTGTAAATGCGTAAGTTTGTGGGAATGGATGGATGTTTCGTATTCTTTAAAAAAAAAACTACTTGACGAATCTAAGAGAAACTTTGCAGAAACATATCTTATACATTAGAATGATATACAACGCCTAACTAACGCCTAACGCCTGTTGTGGCGCACAGGCACAAGCGTGTGACTGTAAACGCGACAGGTTGTGGGTTCGATTCCTACTCCAGGAAATGTAAAATTTAGTATTTTCATTTCTTGGGTTTGGTAACAAGGCAAAGCGCGGCGTTGAGTTCCGCCACTTAACACGCAATGCCTCAATTAGGCGGAAAGTGGGGAATGGAATTGTTGAAAGAGAGTGGATTGTCTTAACACTAGGTTCTCTGGTTCCTTCTGCCTACCCTGCTATATGCGGGTTACAGCGTGAAGTTAAAAAAAATAATTCAATTCATAATAAGAAACATGTGCTTAGGTGGTTTGGGCACGTCGAAAGGATGAGTGATGAAGGGAAGGTGAGAGAGATATATGAAGAAAAGGTAAGCGGCAAGAGAGGTAAGGGGAGACCTCGGTTGACCTTCGAGAACACAGTATCAATGATACTGAAAGAAGGTCACGTAAAAAGCACGACGACCCCCCGGAGGACATGCATGAAGAGGTTAATAACTGCGGACGAGGCGAAAGAGGTATGCAGGGACCGAATGGTTTGGTGCTCCATTCTATCTGTTTACCTTGCTAGGGACAAAGCGTGAAGTTAAGTAAGTAAGTATAACAAAAAAAAGCCAAGTCAAATAAAAGCTTACAAATATGTAAAAGGCCATCGTGGCGCAGTAGAACAGCATCTAACTGTATTCGCGATTGGTTGTAGGTTTAATTTCCACTTGGAGGCATGATGATAGTTACACTATTTTCATTTTTCCGCTCTATTAAAACAAAGCGCGACGTTGAGTTCCGCCACTTGACACGTAATGTTCTGAAATCGGCTGAAAAGTGACAAACAGAGTGTCTTGACACTAGGATACTTTACTCTGACTACCCTGCTATACGGGATAAAGCAAGAAGCTGCTTTTTTTAAATATATTAACATAAGGTAAATAATAATATTTTTAATTATTCCCCTGTTGGAATTCGAACTAATAACTATCACCTACTGCGCCACGATGGACAATGGAAAATACTACAAAATACACGTCTAAGAAAACATTTCTATATAAATGTAGTAACTTTTTGTTGGCAAATACTTTAGTAGCGACTCGCAAAGATTTGTGTCAACTTTCATTGTTCACATTAATCTAGGCAGATCATTTTATGGGTTGTTTTACTTTTTTTTATAGCCTCTCTCATTTTTCATAGCTGAGGCCATCGTGGCGCACTGCGACAGTGTCTAATTGTAAACATGATTGGGTGTGGGTTCGATTCCCAGTCGGTGAAATAATTATATTTAGTTTATTTTATAAGCTCCGTTTTTCACCATTTAACCCGTATAACATGCCAGGGAAAGCATAGCGTCAAAACACTCCGATCGCCGCTTTCCGTTCGAACTCGAGATATTGCACATTTGACAATTGAAAAATCAAAAATTTGCTATAAATAATAATAAATGCTAAAATTTCAGTGAAATACAAAACCAAATATTTAGAAAACGAAAAAGAAGAAATCCATACAAATAAAATACATCAAGATTTAGTTAATAAAAGTGATAAAAAAAATGCAGAAGTCAAACTAAGCAGTTCCCTCCTGCTAAGCACAAAAGTCTAGTTCGGTGACGAGGATGGCAGCCCAACGCAGATAGTGCAAAACGGTCTGGCGGAGTTGGCGAACCAGCAAGGCAAGGTGGATGGCCCAGGGCGACGGTAGAGGGCGCGTGCAGTTACCGTCGGCCAGACACTGCATCCAATCGTTCCTCTGATCGTAGCGGTACTCCGTTCCATTGGAATAAGGAACGAGCGGACGAGAGAGTGCGTCTGTGTATGCGCACACACTTACGTACTATAACATATTCCCGCGCAGATGACACCTGGCAAATCAGTGTGTCGCCGTCGACGGATACGTCTAGGAGGACATCATCATCATCATTGCACATTTAGTGGCGGAAGTCAACGTGGAGCGGAAAATTACAATAACTTAATTATAATAATTTCTCAACGCATTTCTTAACGCCTGTCGTGGCGCAGAGGCATAAGCGTGCGACTGAAAACGTGACAGGTTGTGGGTTCGATTCCCACTCCAGGAAATGTAAAATGAAAACACTATCATTCCTTGAGTTTGGTAACAAGGCAAAGCGCACTCAACACGCAATGCCTCAATTTAGGGAAAGTGGGGAACGGAAATGTTGAAAGAGAATGGAGTGTCTTAACATTAGATTCTCTGGTTCCCTCTGCCTACCCTGCTATATGCGAGATACAGCGTGAAGTTAAAAAAAAATCATTTCTCCAGTGGTAGTCGAACTCACACCAAGTCGCACTTACAGTTACACGTGTAATAATAATAAAGCTTTATTCATTCCACATTACAAAACCACACAATAATCTATATATTAATACAAGAAGCAAAAACATTGTACCCCTTTTTACGAAATTGACCTGAATGGAGGAGCATGAAATTTGGTACACTTATAGTTTATGTAGCGAATGAGTGCACAATGATAATATCTTATTAAAATAGTGCATAACAAATATATTAGATTAATAAAATAAACATCTGTCGTGGCGCAGAGGCACAAGCGTGCGACTGTAAGCGCGACAGGTTGTGGGTTCGATTCCCACTCCAGGAAATGTAAAATTTAGTATTTTCATTTCTTGGGTTTGGTAACAAGGCAAAGCGCGGCGTTGAGTTCCGCCACTCAACACGCAATGCCTCAATTGCCGGCGGGAAGTGAGGAACGGAATTGTTGAAAGAGAATGGAGTGTCTTAACACTAGGTTCTCTGGTTCCCTCTGCCTACCCTGCTATATGCGGGTTACAGCGTGAAGTTAAAAAAAAAAAAATAAATGTTACACACACTGCCATGGCGTGACATCCATGTTTATATAAAGTGACATATACATTGCTAGGTAACGCGTTATTAACGCGTCTACAGGGACACTAGTAAATATAAAAAAGCGTAAAAATATAATAAAATTCAATAATCTTCAGCAAATATAATCATTTATGTATGCATATATTATACTGTTTCAATATTATCACTAGCACTATGTGCTCTTTATCGCTATGATAAGACTCCGATTGATTGGTTACTGCGAAATATGTCATTGGAGTACGTGTATTGGAATACATAATATTTAGTATGGAAAATAATTAGGTTTATTGAACGCCTGTCGTGGCGCAGAGGCACAAGAGTGCGACTGTAAACGCGACTGGTTGTGGGTTTGATTCCCACTCCAGGAAATGTAAAATTTATTATTTTCATTTCTTGGTTTCCTTGGGTAACAAGGCAAAGCGCGGCGTTGAGTTCCGCCACTCAACACGCAATGCCTCAATTCGGCGGAAAGTGGGGAACGGAATTGTTGAAAGAGAATGGAGTGTCTTAACATTAAGTTCTCTGGTTCCCTCTGCCTACCCCGCTACATGCGGGATACAGCGTGAAGTCAAAAAAAAATATTGTAGAGAGTTTTCCATTTTCTCTGTTTTTTATAAGTTGTTTGTTAAGTGACAGAATTAAGTGCCGTGCTTAAGTCTTTTTTTCGTTTCACGTTTTTTACGTCGCAGGGATTTAGTGTCCAAATATTATTTTCTCCACATTCCTCCCTAATTCGATATAATACGCGGGTTTTAATATAGCATCATGTCTTTTCAGAGCGGGGAATTAAAAAAATAATATTATCATAGCAGGGTAGTTTGAGATAACATTCCGTTCTCAAATTTCCCCCCAAAACGAGACGTTTTGCACTACCAGAGAGGTATAGAGAGATATCGAAATAATTTTAATATTATTATTACCCTAGTGAAAATCGAACCCATGACCAACACGGTAACACTCAAATGCCACGCCACGAAACTCATATTATATTCACTTTTACCATTTTAATTTGAACCCAGGTCTATCTCTATAGTTTTTACGTCACGTTCTAATCATAAAAGTTGTCACGTCCCTTGAATTCTTATAACTTAGAAAAACAAAAATGTATATGGAATTTTTATTATCACCAAGAGTCCTTCTAACTTTATACAAGACTTAGTTAAGTTTTCTTCATAATTTAAAGGCGAATATAGCATTTTTTTACTATAGATACACTAGCTGTATCTAGCGACTTCGTTTGCGTGGACAATAAAGTCTAAAATCCCCTTATTTTATGGGAAGGACAAGGTAAGCAAGCATTTGGGTCACCTGATGGCAAGTGATCACCGCCGCCCACGGCCCCGTGTAACATGATGCACACCGTGTATCAGACGTGCTACAGGTACGTTGCCAGCCTTTGAGGTGGGTATAGGCGCGCTTTTTGAAGGTAACTATGTCGTATCGATCTGGAAACTTTGCCGCAGGTAGATCATTCCCAAATTGAGTGGCACGTGGAAGGAAGCTCCTACGAAACCGCACAGTTGTGGGGTTCCACGTATCCAAATTAAATTTGATTCCGTTTACGTAGAAA
>JAKGSA010001290.1:0-35719 GCA_033558755.1 Philaethria dido | reverse complement strand
ACAGATGGAAGAGGAGGACAATGTAGTATTCCGTTCTCGGAACCACCACATTTTGGGGAAAGGATGGGTTGGAATGGGAAAACCTGGCTTACATGCCATCGAACCGGAACACATCATAAGATATTTGGCGGTCCGTCTTTGACATGATAGTGGTCGCGAGCCAGACGGAGGACGAACATCCTACCACCAAACAGTTTTTCAGTTATTCGTTATTATGCCACTTTTTAGTGTACTTTATTTAAAGTATTTTTTTGTTATTGTTGATGATGATGATGATGTTTTTGTTAAAATTATACGAAACGAAGTTCCCGGATTCTTTTCCAGTTGGTTTTACCTTTACATGTCATTTTTACATACATAACGGTCAAAATAGGTAAAACAGAGAATATTTTTTCCTATTCTTCATTCATTATGGGTAGCTGTTTCACACCATATTTTTTCTAAATAGACCAAAAAATACCTAATGAATATACATTTTTCACTGAGTGTAATTCTTCCTTCATGTCAGTCCTGCAAGGGTGTCAATTATATTGAAGATAACTTGTTTGATTTACGATGGTTTTTTTGCATTATTAGCAACCCTAGTCATACTCAACTTAGTGTCATGACACTCCGTTCGTCGCTTCCCCGAATTCGAGGCATGGCGTGTTAAAACGGTGGTGCCGGTCAGTTTTAACTCAACACTGAGCTTCGAAGACAGATCTGTGCTATAATTATAAATATCTGTCTGTGCAATTTTTTTATACATTGTAAATTAATATTATTTTGTGTATGTGTTTCAAGTAATAAAAAATATCAAAGAGGAAAAAGATCAAGAAAGAAGAAGAAGAAGAGTATAACGTATATTTAAAAACAATCACACGAGAATAATTGTAAAATAATTTGTACTACGTTATATATTAGGTATTCGTGTTAACGTAGTTAGTATATCTTATACGCATCGGACCATCGCATCGCATATTGTCGGACTCGCATCTATCATCTTGACGCCAAACGCCAGCTTCTGAAAACTCGACCCAAGCCCTCCTATAATTACATATATAATGATAGCGGACAGCTTCATTGCGCTATTTGCGACCGAATCTTCAAAACTAAATTCGGTTTTGCAAGTCACTTTCGCGCTCACGAACGTCGAACTAACTAATAACAACAGTGTGTCGCCGTCGATACTACTCGTCTAGGAGGACATCATCATCATCATCATCATCATCATATCTTATACCCCTTAAGCCTAAACTTGGGTCGTAAGTCCCAAGCACTCTCCAAACTCCTCTCTCTGCAACGCGATGGGCCCGGCATCTGCACGGTGAATCCATGGATTGCTAAGAAGTTTCTTCTCATTTAGTTTCACGCTGTATTTCACATAATAGGTTAGGCAGAGGAAACCTGAGAACCTAGTGTTAAGACACTCCGTTTTCTTAACATTTCCGTTCCCCACTTTCCACCGAATTAAGGCATTGCGAGCTCAGTGGCGGAATCCAACGTCGCGCTTTGCCTTGTTACCAGAGCAAGGAAATGCAAATACTAAATATTATTTATTATGAACATTTAATATTTTTATTCAGTAAGTTAGGAACAAAAACCAATTCGGTTTTTTTTATTGACTATATCAAGACTTGACTGTGTAAGGCCTAATGTTAAGCGTGGATGAGGCCTACGATGTTACACGCGTACCTAGAGTAACCTTGTTTTGTAGATGCCCAAATTGTATGACTTAGGAAATATATACACCGGCAGGGAGTTCCAATCTTTTGCTGTGCGAATATAATTAACCAACCAACATGAGACTTGAAAGAAAATGCGCTAAAAAGTATAATTATTATGAATAACTCAAAAATTATTCGTTAGATCTTAACTAAATTTAAAAGGGACCACATCAGAACCACTAGCTATCATATAAAAAATCATAAAAATTGGTTTACCCAGTAAAAAGTTATTTACATATAAAAAACAAAAAAAATTGAACCTCCATTTTTTGAAATCGGTTATTTATATATATTTACAACTATTTATTATAATTTACCAATATTTACTCATACAAACAAACCTATATACAAAAAAACATAAGTGATAACTCACCGTACCGCCACCACATTTTACCTCCTCGCTCATTTACATATTATTCTTCTTACACTCAAAAAAAAAACAATTATTCTATTGGAAAATGTAACATAACCTCAAAAGATTAAAGAAAATCACGTATTATTACGATATTTATCAAATGTTTATATTAAAATAAAACGCGTCCGGTCCGGTCCGGGGCAAAGTGGCGACTGGGTGCGCGCGCCGCACGTTACCATGGCAACGTGGGGTAATTACATTTTTTTTACACTTACAGCCAGTGTGATAATCTGTGTAAATAGTATTCTTATCAGTGTAATTGGTCCCGGTATGATTTGATCCGGGAATGACGTTTTCAAAATTATTTTTATGAAGAACGTGCCTAGTGGTCATATATCGTAGAGTTACTAAAATTATAATAAATATAAAATAATATAATTATATATATATTTTGTTTGGTGGTAGGAGGTTCGTCCTCCGTCTGGCTCGCGACCACTATCATGTCAAAGACGAACCGCCAAATATCTTATGATGTGTTCCGGTTCGATGGCATGTAAGCCAGGTTTTCCAATTCCCACCCATCCTTTCCCCAAAATGTGGTGGTTCCGATAGCGGACTACTACATTATCCTCCCTTTCCATCTGTATCCTCTAGGTTGGCAACGCATCTAGTACATCTCTTGTGTTGTAGATGTTCATGGGCGAAGGTAACCACTTACCATCAGGCGGTCCTTCTGCTCGTTTGCCATCCGGTATCCATAAAAAAAAAAAAAAGAATATACATGATCGTGGTTTTTCACTTATTAAATGAAAAAAGTACATGAAATAGAAAAAGTATCTCTACTCTACGGATTCGTTAATGTGTTTTCCAATAAAATATAATATATTTTTTTTTACGTAAACGTATGTTAATTTAATAATTGTGTCATCTAATAAGTTGAAACAATTTTAAGCAGATTAATCGCATATATTTTATTATTCGGAAATACATTTTTGGAAACCCATCGTTTCGAACACTTTACGGTAGTCCGTGGTCGCAGGTAAACTACAGACTTTTTTCCTGTATGTAGTGTTTATGCTTAAAGAATTTAATTTAATATATTATATATTAACTTAATTTAAATGGGACACTAGAAGCACTAGCTATCTTATCAAAAAATCTGGCTAAGACAGTTACATTTAAAATAAATTCAATTCTATTTTTATATATGCGACTGTAAACACGACAGGTTGTGGGTTCGATTCCCTCTCCAGGAAATGTAAAATATTGAATAATATTTTCATTATATCGCTCTGGTAACGAGGCAAAGCGCAGCATTGAGCTCTGCCACTCAACACGCAATGCCTCAATTACAACGGAAAGTGGGGAACGGTAGTATTAAAAGAGAACGGAGTGTCTTAAGGCTAGGTGCTCTGGTTTCCTCTGCCTTCCCTGCTATGTGCGGGATACAGCGTGAAGCTATTTTTAAATATATTCTAATTTTGTAAATGTATATATATATATATATTATATATTACTTCAATTAAGCTATTTCTATCTGATATTAATATTATTATATAGAATGGTTAAGTAACGCCCCTTCTAGTATATAGTTGATGTGCATGCTTTTAAACTGACTCGAGTTTCGCCGGATATGTTAAGTGATTCCCGGTCGTTAATAAAGGGTGTCCCAAAATTAACGCAAGATTTGACTTTGCCGCCATTTGCTATTATATTCATTATTCATTCGCTATTAAAAGACTAAAATAGCATTTTCTATTTAATTCAAATCTTGCGTTAATTTTGGGACACCCTATATTATATTAGTTATGTATTTTATTATTGGTCATATATTTTTAGTTTTTATCATTGTGTTCTTTACATTACTGATCAAATTATGAAATTAATTAAAATTTAACTAAGCGCAGCGTTGAGTTACGCGATTCAACCGCTATATGCTGAATTTGGGGAGAAACGGAAAGCGGAGTGTCATGACACTAAGTTCTCTCTACCTACCCTTTTATGCGAAAAAAGCTTAAAATTGTTTTTTTTATTTTTACTTATCATTTTGTATACTTACCTACATACATATCAGTGGCGAGGCGTCCATATAACTCGATTCCCACCGGCTTGCCTAACTTTTCAAAGTACAAGTATGAGACCTAAAAAAAAAGCTCACCAATAAAATGTGGAGCTCCAAAGAGTAGAAAAACAAGCTCTGACATCTTATAGACCTAAAAAAAAGGTCATAGCTGAAATTTCATAGTGAAATTACTAAATACTCGTGACCTAACCTAAACCTTGACATCTTATACAACTTTCTCTAAATTCAGCTTTCCTTAATTCACTGCTTAATTTATTGGCTTGCCTAACTAAAATTTTCACCTCTCACACATATATAACGTATAGTATAGAGTAGATAACTCGGTAAATATATACCAGATTACCATATTCCTTGGTAATTTATTTTAAAATTATATTTGAAAAGAGCAACTATTGAATTTCTAGACCCATCTTCTCAGTAAATCTGCCTTCCTTAGTAGCTTACAGAACTTACAATACTGACATCTTTATGTTATCTGACGAATCGAAAGTGCTTGTAAGTATAAATATCTCAATAGAATAAACAATATTTTGATGACTAAATGTTTATTAATGACATTATATTATGTCCAAATTTAGTTTGTATGATGCTTAAGCTATATTATTATCTAAATCCGTTTAATAGTTTTTGCATGAAAGACTAACAAACACATTCTCAGGAAGGTTTCCATTTGTAGGCTTAGCGCTATCTAAATAAATTATCAACATTTTTTATGAAATAACTAGCAAATTTTCTTAACTAGAAATCAAACCCACACTTACATTCCACAATTGTATTTTAAAATATATATTATTATTTTTCAACCATTTCCAGAAAGCGGAAAAGTAATTTATATTTTCTGTTATTACAGTCCAATGTTTTCTTTTCATCTCAATTAAGCTTTTATTTCTCTTAACAAAAAAGCTTGACTGGGACTGATATATTAAGGCTATGGAATAAATGACGTTAAGTATGATAGTTACAAAGTTTAAGCTAAAATGCACGGCGTTGGGTTCCGCAAAAACGTAATGATGCGATTTCAGGCAAAATGGAGGACAGAGTGGCTAGGTTTTTTTCTGACTACCTTGATATTTATATATTAATATGTGAAATGAAACCTTGGTACCCCTTTGTACGAGAATTACGCGGACGAAGGAGCATGGCACATATAGTTTCTATAGACAAAAGTGCAGAATGATAACATTTTTTTTTAAATAATGCATAAAAAATATATTAAATTAATAAAATAAATGTTAAACACATGGTTACGACATGGTTACGACATCCATGTTTATATAAAGTAACATAATATACATTGCCAGATCACACGTTGTTAACGCGTCAACGGGACACCAGTGCGGGATAAAACGCGAAGCTGAAGAAAGTTTGTCAGCCAGGTCTAGAAGCTGTAGTATTTTTTCAACATCCAATCTCATCAAATAAAACAAAAAGCGGATCCTTCCACTTTCTTCCACGTGCTATGTAGAATGGCCTACCTGCGGCAGCCTTTCCAGGTCGATACGAAATGGGATAGATAGATACCTTCAAAAATCACATCTACTTACACCTAACAGGCCGGCACGACTGTATCTCCTTTGGGGCCCTGGGCGGCGGTGATCTTTTACCATCAGGTGACCCGAACGCGAGTTTATCTTGTCGTAGATGCTACCAGTTTTTTTCCACATCTTGATATCTAATCTCACGAAAATAATACGAAAAGCGGAGAATGGAGTGTTTTATCACTACAATAAAACACCAGAATCAAATGATATAAAACATAAATAGAATTCAGTACATAGAATTATATATTCCAGGTAAATATCCAAGAGTAGTTTCGTTTAACGAATAGAATATTAAATGGCTGTAATCGATCGCTAAATACTGTGAAGCGAACTAATCCTATCAAACTCAGTTGTGTACTAATCTATTTATAAACATGGCGCAGTGGGATAGGACTGTGAATGCGATTACTGTGGGTTCAATGCCCACTCAGGGGGCACAGTAATTTTTAGCATTATCACGCTTTTTCTTGCTTAGAATAGGCAGTAATAATCAAATGTCAAGATATCCGATTTTCGATTTCCTCTAAACCCTGTCTTATATATATTAGTTTAATAAAAATAATCTTATTATAACCACAACGCCTGTCGTGGCGCAGAGGCAAAAGCATGTGACGCGGCAGGTTGTGGGTCCGATTCCCATTCCAGGAAATGGAACTTTTCATTTCCTCGGTTTGGTAACAAGGCAAAGCACAGCGTTCAGTTCCGCCACTCAGCACGCAATGCCTATATGCGGGATACAGCGTGAAGCTATGTATGTATGTATGTAAATATAACCTCCGAATTGGTATCGAATACCACAACTATCGTGATTACAGACGCTGTAATCAAACGTATTGTGTACTAATTTATTTATAATCAGGGCGAAGTGGGACAGGATTCTGATGGATGCTGGATCGATACTCACATAGGCATAGTATTTTTCTAATGTCAAGACACTCCGTTCTCCGCGTAACATTGCGGGCTGAGAGGCGGAATACAGCGCTACGCTTTATTTTAACAGAACGGGGCAACGATAACAATTTAATTATATATTCGGCATGTAAGCTAGAATTTTCCCAAGTCCCAACCATCCTTTCCTCAGAATGTGGAGGTTCCGAGGGCGAACTGCCGCGGCCACTACATTATTTCCTCCCCCTCCCATCTGAACACAAGGTCGGCAACGCCTTTACAACTCCTGTTGTAGATGTCCACGGGCGAAGGACCACTTACCATCAAGTGATCCTTCTGCTCGTTTGCCATCCTTTAAAATAATATATATATATATATACACACATACACATATTTACCCAATCATGTAAGATACAATGAATATGTAATATATCGAATTTGAACGCAAAGAGAAGAATGTTAATTAAAATAATTTTATCCTAAAAATAAAGATAAATTTATAACAACTTGTAATAAAATTGAAATCATAAAATGAATCGCGGTTGTCGGTGGTGCAGTAGGATAACAAATCGTCTTCAATCGGTTGTGGGTTCGATCCCCACTCGGGGGAAAAATATTAAAAAAAAAACTTTCTCCGCTCTGGTGAAAAAAGCATGGCATTGAGTTCCACTCAACACTCAACACTCAGTATATCGAAATGGGGAGGAAAGAGGAGAACTGAGTGTCACCACACTTCTCTCTCTAACAACTTTGCTGCTGAAAAAAGCGTGAAACTGTAAAAAGAAATATAATTTATAATTTTTAATTTGTAAATATTGTAAATCTGCAGTTGTGGATTAATTTTCAATCTGAAAATCTGAAATTCAGAATATAATTTTAATTCGTATTATTGTTTTCAGGTCATTTTAATTTTTAATTACACAAATTAAACTGAGCGTGTCAGACGGCCGCAGGGTGAGATTAACAGCATAGCTTATTTATTTAAAACAAATAAATAACACTATTATAGCACAGTCGATTGTCTAGCTTATTACAATGATTTCTTTTGCGTTGCGTGCCAGTAATTAATATTTTTTTTTCATATCTTCCCTCTGGTAACAAGGCAAAGCGCGACGTTGAGTTCCGCCACTCAGCACGCAATGCCTCAATTCGGCGGAAAGTGTGGAACGGAGTGTCTTAACACTAGGTTCCCTCTGCCTACCCTGCTATATGCGGGATACAGCATGAAGCTATGTATGTAAGATTGATTAATAAAACACATTTCCAAAAATAAAAAGTCAACACAATCATATAGATTGCATCTCATTTATATGTCACACACATTACCTCTATTTTATATAGTCAGTAAAACGCATGTCGTGGCGCAGAGGCACAAGTGTGCGACTGTAAAGCGACAGGTTGTGGGTTCGATTCCCACTCCAGGAAATGAAGTATTTTCATTTGTTGGGTTTGGTAACAAGACAAAGCGCGGCATTTGAGTTCCGCCATTCAACACGCAATGCCTCAATCTGGCGGAAAGTGGGGGGCAGATTCGTTGAAAGAGAACGGAGTGTCTTAACACTAGGTTCTCGGGTTCCCTCTGCCTACCCTGCTACATGCAGGATACAGCGTGAAGTTAAAAAAAAAGAAGAGAAAAAAGAGGGAAAACCATTAATTAAATGAAGTCTAGTGTTACTGTAAACTTGTTAAAAGTTTTACATAAAACTAGACTACCCAAGTCTCGTTAGTAGTTACGTGACGATGTAGTTACTAACTTCACCTTTACTCTCGTACTATGTAAAATAACATTTTGACACCCTTATAGTACATTTCATTCTCAGCCAGCTCAACATCAAAACAAGGCTCTCCAGCATTTGCTACCAACGAATACTCTCATACTTTGGCCACATAGCTCGGACACAACCAGACAGTCTGGACAAACTGGTTGTCGTTGGCAAAGTAGACGGAAGAAGACCTAGAGGCGGAACGCCCAGTCGATGGTCTGACACAGTCAGAGAGATCACAGGACTCCCCATTGTGGAAGCGCTCAGGCAAGCCGAAAACAGGGTGGCATGGAAAAAGCTTGTTTACACCTCCATTATGATTCATCAAAACGGGCACGACCTTCAGCAATGAAGAATACGACCAAGAAGAAGAAGATAGTACATTTGGTAGGTATATTCACTATCAGAAGACTTGATTTGAAATTGTATGCAGCTTCACACTTTCACGTGAAGGAAATACTCCATTCTAGGCAGAGGCAACCTGAGAACCTAGTGTTAAGACACTCTGTTCTCTTAAGATTTCCGTTCTCCACTTTTTGCCCAATTCGAGACATTTCGTGTTGGTAACGGAACTTACGAGAGCAGAGCAATGGACATAATATAAATACAATCAAACCCACGATCAATCGAGTTTACAGTCAGACGTTGTCCCAATGCGCCATGCTAGCATTTATTTAGTTTCACGCTGTATACCTGTTTGAAGACACTCCATTCTCTTTTAACATTTCCGTTCCTTATTTTCCGCCGAGGCATTTGAGGCATTGCGTGCTAAGTGGGGCAACTCAACGCCACGCTTTGCTTTTTCCAGAAATGAAAATACTAAATATTATTTAATATTCTCGTTTCCTGAAGTCGCATTCCACGATCTCTCCGTCGAACCCACAACTTGTTACGTTTACAGTCGCACGCTTATCCATTTGCTTCACGAAAGACCATCGTTTATTATTATATAATAATAATCTATATTAAATAATATAAAAAATCATAATACAAAAGTTTTCAATGAAAGAAATTTATCTTTGTTAAATTCCCTTGACTCGATTATAGATTATATCTAACTACGCCATACAAACAATTTTGTTATTCAACTTCACGCTTTATCCCGCATAGCAAGATAGTAAGGGAGAATGTTGTATCAGGACGCTTTATTCTCCACTTTCCATAATCGAAACATTGTATGTTTATAGCGGAACTTAACGCCGCACTTTGCCTTACTAGAACTGAGACATCTACATATAAATACGTGAAACAAACACTTTGGATCCTTTTTTGCGAAAATTATGCGGACGGAGAAGCATGAAACTTGGTACATTTATAGTTTATATAGAGAAGAGAGGGAGTGAGAGAGAGGAGTGCAGAATGCTAATATTTTTTTAAATAATTCATAAAAATTATATTAAATTAATAAAATAAATGTTTCACACACTACCATGGTTTGACATTCACTCTCATATATTGTGACATATACATACATTGCTAAAGACAACGCGTTGTTAACGCGTCACCGGAGCCACTATTATCATTAATTGTCCCCAGTGAGAATCGAACCAACTAAACTGTCCCACAGTGCCACGATGGCCATGGATCACTTTGTGAACAAAATTTGTTCTAATGCAGTTTGAAACTCGTCTACGAAGTGTAATTTAGTTTGCAGTTGTAAATTCTGTAATTACTCTCAGCTTAGTTTAGCTTCTATATTATTACTGCTGAAATTTTGTCAAAAACTCATACTAATTATATAAATGGGAATGTGTATTTATTGGTCCTTTTACGTCGCGACGAAGTTATGTTATGATTTTAAACCGATTTTGAAAAAAGGAGGTTTTATATGATAACTAGTGCTTCTGATATGGACACTTAGATTTAGTTAAGAACTAGAACTATTTAGTGCATTTTTTTTGAAGTCGGTTTTTTTTTAATTTTAATTATTTGAGTGGAGGTGGCTAGAAATGATAAATAAAAATATCTAGATTTCCACCCGGGGGGAAATGAGGATAATTATATTTATATTATCTTAATTTCTTCGATTTCGTAAGATATAACGCGGCGTTCAATTCCGCTATTTAATACGCAATGTCAAGAATTCGGCGAGTAGAGTGTCTTGACATAGTGTTCTCTCTGACTACACTGCTATACGGGATAAAGGACGAATCCGCTTTTTTTTGCTTTTGTAATTTCTAGCGTCCCTGTTGACGCGTTAATAACGCGTTGTCTTTTGTTGTTTTATGTCACTTTATATAAACATGGATGTCGAACCATGGTAGTGTGTGTAATATTTATTTTGTTAATTTAATATACTTTGTATGTTGTGTTGTTAGTAGGGGACGGAGTGTCTTAACACCCAGGTTCCCTCTGCCTACCCTGCGGGATACAGAGTGAAACTATGTATGTATGTAATCACTTTTTATGCATTATTTAAAAAAAAAATTAGCATTCTGCACTCCTCTATATGGACTATAATTGTGCCAAATTTCATGCTCCTCCGTCCGCGTACTTTTTGTAAAAAGGGGTACAACCAGCAACAGGGGGGGGGGGTGTGTGTTTTACTTTACGTATTTATACATAGATTTAATGCAAATATTGGATCTATACAAAGAAATTTGCATACTAATAACTTTTTAACTTCGTACACAAACTAAGTTTGAAATTACACTCAAAATGTTTCAGTATGATTTTAAAGCAAATTCAAAGTCCTATTGGCAACTTTGAGAAACTTTCCCATAAAAGAACTTTATTAAAACATTTATTCATAATACCCCATTGATGTGTAAAACACAGGTTGCCATAGCAACGTGTATGTCACTGTATACAAAAGTGTATGTCAAGCATGGGCAGTGGGAATAATTATTATTATATTAATTTAATACACTTCTGATAAATAATTATAAAAATATAGACTTTCTACACTTTTACTCTATGTATACATTACATATTTGCCAATATTCATACTCCTCCGATCGCATAGTTTTTATAAAAAGGGATTCAAAGTTATTATATTATATATTCTTTATTGTACTTAAAATACATGACAAAAAGTAAATACATTTTTTAGTTTACAAAGGTGGACTTATCCTTGAAAGAGATCTCTTCCAGCCAACCTGTGGAAGTACATGAGTATGTTACAGGCGGGATTAAAGTACAAAAAAGAAAAAAAAGCAAACAATAATAAAAAAATAGATATCCAATAAAATATATGTAAACATAATAAATATATAATATACGATACCTACATACAAATATACACATATACAAAAATAAAAAAAAAATACATAAATAGACTATACAAATATATATTCATTTTTTTTTTAACTTCACGCTGTATCCCGCATATAGCAGGGTAGGCAGAGGGAACCTGAGAACCTAGTGTTAAGACACTCCGTTATATTTATTATGTATATTCATAATTTAAATATAATAAACATGTATATACACATATATATAAAAAACAAAAAAAAACAAGCAAAGTTATACTTACTTACTTACTCTTTTTTAGAAATAGGTTAAATATTGCGCCCAAAATCTAACTATATAGTATGATAATGTCCATCACGCTTAAATGTTAAGAGTAACTCCATATTTGATATAGCTGATCTCACAGCTCAGTTTTTTGTTCGCTAGTAAAAATGCTTGTCAGGTTAAATCATTTTAATTTAAATCTCATTTTGTTGGCCTTCAGTTTTCTGGCATAAAAACGTAGCGTCAAGACACTCCGCATCTTCTAATAAGATGGAGTAGTTCATACGGCGGAGTGTCTTGACGCTCGAAACACACAAGAGAGACACGCAAAATTATCCATCTAATAAGATTCGCGTTCAATGGCAAAACTCAATCCCGCCGTTTGTGTCACAAAATATCAAGTAACCAGAAATAACTAACAAAAAAGCAAAAATATACATTCTTATGAATGAACATTTGAAGTCCCAAACATTGTAATTGTAAGTCTCTAATTAGACACTACCTCTTCTCACCTCTTCTCTTTGCATTTAACCAAATATCAATAACTAATTAAATTTATTGTATATTGAATATAGTCGACATCATTGCAGATTGCAAACACGATTCGATGTGAGTTCGAGTCTCACATAGGGGAAGGATAATATTAAATTTTATAGAATAAAATAGAATAGAATAGAATGGAATAGAACGGAACAGAACGGAACAGAACGGAACACAACGGAACACAACGGAACAGAACGGAACAGAACGGAACAGATCAGAACAGAACGGAACAGAACGGAACAGAACAGAATAGGACAGAATAAAACAGAATAGAACAGAACAGGACAGAAGAAAAGAGAACGGGACAGAACGGAAAGGAACGGAAAAGAACGGAACAGAACGGAACGGAACAGAATAGAACAGAATAGAATAGAATAGAATAGAATAGAACAGAATAGAATAGAATAGAATCTTTATGCACACACATTAAAATATAAAAGAAAGAGGAAACAATAATATGAACTCATGTATCCGTATGCAAAGGCGGTCTTATTGCTTCAAGCAATCTCTTACAGACAACCTTCGTTAGTATAGGGACAAATGAAAAGAGGAAAGGGAATAACGCTAGTACAATTCAGTATAAATAAAAAAATATATATATATATAAATAAATAAATTCATGTTAATATTATTTCTTATTTTTAATTGTGGTACGAGTATGTCGTGGCGCAGAGGCACAAGCGTGCGATTGTAAAAGCGTCAGGTCTTGGGTTCGATTCACACTTCAGGGAATGAAAAATTAAAAAAATAAAATTCTGTATTTTCATCTCCTCGATCTGATAACAAGGTAAAGTTCCGCCACTTAGCAAGCAATATCTCAATTCAGCAGAAAGTGGGGATTGGAAATGTTCACAGAACGGAGTGTCTTAACATTAGGTTCTCAGGTTCTCTCTGCCTACCCTGCTATATGCGGGATACAGCGTGAGGCTAAAATCATTTCTCTGTTCTAGTAAAACAAAGCGCGGCGTTGAGTTCCGCCACTCAACATGCAGTGTTTTTTAACTACTACCGCTACTCAACATGCAATTTGGGCGGAAAGTGGAGAACGGAGTGTCCTTTAAATAATTAATTAGGTACTAGTTTCTGAGCTATGACGGTCTTACTAGATTTAGTCATCTAAAGAAAGGAAATCATTTTTAAGTATGAGTAATATTGTTATGCGGATATAGTAAAATGCAAGCAATAAGCGACTTTAGGCCTTATATACATAAACTTATAATTGTTATAATTATATCTTCGTTTAGTGGTTAGTGAGTAAGGCGGAAGTTGTGGGTTCGGTGCCTACTTATGGTAAATTTTATGTAAATACTAGCTGTATCAAACGACGTTGTTTGCATGGTCTATAAAATATAATATTCCGTTTTTTCCACGTTTTGTAGTAATTTTGAGGATATAAATATATATATATATATATATATATATATATATATATATATATAGATAATCAAGAGCCAGCAAGAGTTCGCAGCGTTCCGCCCTAAACTGAGACATTGAATGTTAACTGATAGAACTTAACGCCGCGCTCTGTCTTACGAGAGGAGGGAAATGGAAATCTCGATCCATATTTCTACTAATATAATAAATGAGAATGTATGTTTGTTTGTTACGCTTTCACACCAAAACATACACATACATACAATAGACATAGAATACATTTTATTTTTACTTTACCTTTTTTGTCAAGACAAACATTTTATAATGAATCTCTAAGAAATTTCTGAACGCACTTTAAATATTTGACAAAAAAAATATGTTATTCATTTCTCATGCAGTTCGTCGGTTGGAGAGCGACATAAACTTTTTAATATTAATTTAATAATTTTCCATTGAAAACGCGAACGAAGCCGCGGATAAAAGCCAGTAATTTATAGTCATTGCCCCGAGTGGGAATCGAAACCACAACTAATTGCGTTTATAATCAGACGCTGTCCCACTGCGCCGTGATGGTCTCAAGCAATAAGATGTCAAAATATTCTCCATGCAACCTTTCCTTAAACCTTTACGAGAATTTTTGTACGATTGTGAGTCGTGGCAGAGGCACAAGCGTAGGACTTTAAATGCGACAGGTTGTGGGTTCGATTCCCCTTCCAGGAAATGGATTTTTTTCTTTCCCTGTCTTTGGTAACAAGATACAGCACGGCGTTGAGTTCCGCCACTCAGCACGCAATGCCTCATGCCTTCGGCGAAAAGTGGGGAACGGAGTGTCTTAACACTAGGTTTCTTCTACCTACCCTGCTATATGTTCATATGGCATTGGAGAAATGAATGGTGTTAAATTACGTAACATTATAACATTTTTGAAAGTAAAGTTTTTTAATTCTTTAAAGTGTTAATGACATACTTAGGATAAAAGAACGAGTTGCGCTCCGGGAGTGCCGGCAGAAGTGAAATATTAACTTATGTATTTGTGATATTTAGAAATCGGAATTATTTTGTACGAATTTCTTTAATTATCTATATTTATTAATTTAATTATCTAATTATCTATATGTGAACCAAAAATTTTGTACCTCTTTTTACGAAAATTACGCAGATGGAGGAGCGTGAAACTTGGCACACTTATAGTTTATATAGAGAAGGAGTGCAGAATGCTAACATTTTTTTAGAATAATACATAAAAAGTATATTAAATTAATAAAATAAATGTTACACACACTACCATGGTTTGACATATTTATATAAAGTGACATATACATTGCTAAAGACAACGCGTTATTAACGCGGCGACGGGGACACTAGTCAGTATCATTTATATTGTAAAATACAATATTCATTCATTGTGCTATCATACACAAACATAACAATTTCATCTTATGAATTTTCGATCGGGTCACGTGTCGTGGCGCGTTTAACATTTATTACCCATCACTAAAAGTACTTAACGTGAAAAGAAGTTTTCACTTCAAAAAAAAAAGTTTTTACAAAACATATAAGATATATATATCTTGTGATATGTTCCTTCTTGATGGTTGCCTGGAAGAGATTGCTTACAGTAATATGGCCGCTATTGCACATTAATTGTAAGTAATTAAAAATGTAATGTATTTAATTTTTTAAGTTTACCTTTTCGTACTGAAAGCAGATAAAATAAATATAAATATGAAGTAAAAGGAAATAACAAAAATTTTACAAACAGACAGGATATATTGAGGGTAGAAGAAAGTGTATACATTGAAAAAAAAAATCCTACATTTGACATTCGGTTATTCACTTTCTGATCATTTAATTAGGAGCAAGTCCCTCCAAACTTTTAAACATTTAGGCCGTCGTGGCGCAGTGACTAACTGATCTAAAAACACGATAAGTTGTGAGTTCTATTCCTACTCGAGAGAATAACTATACCTAAACTATTTTCATTTCACACTCTTACTATATTATTCGCACTTAGGAATTTATTTTGTTTTAACTAAGCATGATGTATTTGCCTATATGTGTTTGTTACACCTAGAGTAAGTCCTGTGTACTGAATATGTTACTTGTATGTACTGATGTAATCAAAAGTTGGTGGATCAATAAATAAATAAATTTCTCCGTTCTTCCCATTCAACATACAATGTCTTAATTTCGAGCTGAAAGTGGAAAACGGAGTGTTTTTACACTAAGTTATGTCTGCTATGCGGGTTTAAGCGTGAAGCTGCAAAAGAACCTTGGGCAAACCCTTAAAACAAAGGCGTACCCTGATGTGACAATGAGTCATCGTCATTATAAAACGTTCTCAGTCGACTTATTATCGTCATTTCCCTTACGTATTTAGAGTGAAACTGTTCAAATTATTTATTTGATAAAAAACCCGCTTTTTTTGCTCGCTAAGTTCACGAATAGACGGCGTCAGTTGGTTGTGATCTAAAGGAACTGGACAATATGGATACCAAAATTTTACTGTGCTTTGTAAGTTATATTTAATTTTTTAATATTTTTAACTGACTTCAAAAAAGCAGGAATCTTAAATTTGATTGCTTTTTAATGTGTGTTACGGTATACATTTTTACAAGGTGAATTAATTTTGATACATACATACATAGCTTCACGCTATATCCCGCATATAGCAGGGTAGGCAGAGGGAACCTAGTGTAAAGGCACTCCGTTCCCCACTTTCCGCCGAATTGAGGCAATGCGAGTGGTGGTGCTGAGTGGCGGAACACAACGCCGCACCTTGCCTTGTTACCAAACCCAGGAAAATAAAAATTTCATTTCCTGGTGTGGGAATCGAACCCACGTCTTTGTGCCTCTGCGCCACGACAGGCGTTAAAAATTTAATTATTAAAGTATTATTTAAATCAGATTGACAAAAGTAATATAGAAATATAAAAATTTGACTTCATCATTAGCAGGGTCAGTAGTACTAGTCAAAGAGAATCTAGTGTTAGGACACTCCATCTGCCGCTTTCCACCCGAGTTTAAATGGAACTCAACATCGTGTTGAGATAGTGCTAAGAAATTAATATAATTATCCAAACCCTATCGTGGCGCAGAGGCACAAGCGTGCGACTGTAAATGTAAATGTAAATGTATGCGACAGGTTGTGGGCTCGATTCCCACTCCAGGAAATGTAAAATTTAGTATTTTCATTTCTTGGGTTTGGTAACAAGGCAAAGCGCGGCGTTGAATTCCGCCACTTAACACGCAATGACTCAATTCGGCGGAAAGTGGGGAACGGAATTGTTGAAAGAGAATGGAGTGTCTTAACACTAGGTTCTCTGGGTCCCTCTGCCCACCCTGCTATATGCGGGATACAGCGTGAAGTTAAAAAAAAGAATATAATTCGAATATATTCATTCCCCTGAGTGTAAGTCGAGCTCATGACCAATCACGTCACAAACAAACAGCTATTTATTGAAAATTTTAATCTATATAGTTCCTTATTGGCAAAAAAATACCCATTCTATTTTCTAGATATTTAAATTTATCTTTTAATTTCGTGCGCCAATTGAGGCTTGTTCAAATTTCAGCTGAAAAATGACTATGAGTGAATTGTTAGCATTTTCTTAAAAATTCTATGTTAACATATACCTACTAGACGCCATCGTGGCGTAGTAAAACAGTCTGACTGTAAAACGGGTTCTATTCTGAGTCGAGAATATTATTATATTAGTATTAAAAATAAAAATAAAGTGGGGAACGGAATTGTTGAAAGAGAATGGAGTGTCTTAACACTAGGGTTTCTGGTGAAAAGTGCCTTGATACTAGGTTCACTTTGACTATTCTGCTACGCGGGATATTGCGTGAAACTGTATTTCTTTTTTTTTCACACTGTATCCCGCATATAGCAGGGTAGGCAGAGGGAACCAGATAATCTAGTATTACTACACTCCATTCTCTTTCAACAATTCCGTTCCCCATTTTCCGCTGAATTGAGGCAATGCATGTTGAGGGGCGGAACTCAACGCCGCGCTTTGCCTTGTTACCAAACCCAATACATGAAAATACTAAATTGTACATTTTTTGGAGTGGGAATCGAACCCACAACCTGTCGCGTTTACATTCGCACACTTGTGCCTCTGCGCCACGACAGCCGTTAAGTATTGAATAAAACTATATAAAAAACCAAGCTTTTTATGAATTGTTACTTTTATTTTTTAATTAGCGTTTCGGGAACGCTTTTTGCCGGCTATGGTTATTAGATACAGCCTTCATGGTGTGTTTGGCTCAGTATATATAAATGCTTATCGTTATATCGTCCTCCGTCTGGCTCGCGACCACTATCATGTCAAAGACGAACCGCCGAATATCTTATGATGTGTTCCGGTTCGATGGCATGTAAGCCAGGTTTTCCCCTATCCCACCCATCCTTTCCCCAAAATGTAGTGGTTCCGATAGCGGACTTCTACATTGTCCTCCCCTTCCATCTGTATCCTCTAGGCTGGCAACGCATCTACAACGCCTCTGGTGTTGTAGATGTTCATGGGCGAAGGTAACCACTTACCATCAGGTGGTCCTTCTGCTCGTTTGCCATCAGTTATCCATAAAAAAAAATATATATATTATGGTCAAATCAACACAAATTCTTTACAAATTCTAGTCTATGTGTTTTTCTAATGTATAAGCTATATTATCGTGAAGTTTCATCGAGAACCGTTCAGTAATTTATACGTGAAAGAGTAACAAACATCCATTCTTATAAACCTTTGGTTTTATAATATTAGTACTGTTTTCATATTATTTTGTTATATTTTTATTTCAAACCAAATTTAAGTCACTATGAAATTAATTAAGGATTATGTATTTTTTTTCACGCTGTATCTCGCATAAAGCAGGGTAGGCAGATTGAGAAGAACCTAGTATTAAGACACTCCGTTCCCCACTTTCCGTCAGAATGTGGCATTGCGTGCTGAGTGGCGAAACTCAACGCCGCGCTTTGCCTTTTTACCAGAGCCAGGAAATGAATATACGGAATATTATTTAAATTTTTCATTTCCTCGGGTGGGAATCGAATCCACAACCCGTCACCTTTACAGTCGCACGCTTATGCCTCTGCGCCACGACAAGCATTATGCGATGGTTGTCGGTTCGATTCCTGTTTGGCGGAATAATTATGTTATTAAACTGTTTTTATTTTCCCGTTCTGCTAAAACAAAGCTCGTCGTTGAATTCCGTCACTCAACATGTAGCTTTACCCCATAGCAAGCAGGGTAGTCGGAGTCAAATTTAAATATAAACATTTCCTTGAGTGGGACCTCACGTAATTGATCGGAAAAAGGAGAACGGAGTGTTTTAACACGAGGTTCTCTCTGCCTATTCTGATGTAGCTGCAATAATGTACTTATTACTCGTGTAGCCTGAAAAGGTCACTTTATAGCATAAGATTTTAACAAAAGAATCAACTTCAAATAAAATGCATTAAAGAGTAAAGTTATTACGAATAACTCAAAAACGATTCGTCAGATTTTAACTTAAATTAAATGAGATCTTATCAGAAGCCTCATACAAATAACACACATAATTATAAATAACAAAAAACCCGACTGAACCAATTCTTCAAAATTAGGAAGCAAATACAAATAAAGTAAGCTATAAAAGCTAGTTATTTGTCATATATTTGAAATATGCTAATTAAATCCTTTCGTTTGATACCCCAAACGGTAACCATTAACAATTTTTTTGTTTTTATTCATGACGTAATTGCCTCTAGATGGCGCCATATTGAATTAAGAGTGACGTCACATATCTAAGAATACTTGGAGTATCAATATCTATCTAACGTCACCTTAATTATATAGTTCGGTCCAGAGGCTTGGAAGATGAAGTGAGGTAATAAAGAATATTACAAACATACATGATACACGCGAAAAACATAACCCTCCTCTGACAGTCGGGTAAAAAAGAATCATTGAAATAGGTTCACAAACAAAAAATTATACGGTAACACATAAAAAAATACAGTCGAATACAACCACTTTTTTTGAAATCGGTTAAAAAGGTCATCAATTCATTGAAGTCATTGAATCTTGTATAAAGAAGCGAACAGCAAAAAACTATTTACTGTTCCGCCATTGAGTAGTTTTTTCTTGTTGTTATTAAATTTGAATATTGTCCTCGAATTGTTATTATAAAATTTTTGATTCTAATACAATTTATACTATTTGTACGTGCATGAAGAAATATCGCTCAATTATCATATGAGGGCCAGTTGTGGCGCAGACTTAACTAATTGTGGGTTCGATTCCCATTCCAGGAAATATATAAATATAATAATATTAAATATTTATAATAACTGATATTTAGTATTTTCATTTCCTCACTCGGGTAAGGCAAAGTGCGGTGTTAAGTTACGACAATCAGCACGCAATCGAATCTTCAATTCGAAGTTAAGTGGGAAACGGAACTCTTAAGAGAACGGAGGTATCCCGCATATAGCAGGGAAACAGAGATCCTAGTGTTAAGAAACTCCATTCTCTTTCAACAATTCCGTTCCCCACTTTCCGCCGAGTTGAGGCATCGCGTGTTGAGTGGTGGAACTCAACGCCGTTGCTTGAGCTCCAAGGCGGAGTACTAGTAATTGAATCGGTGAGTACAGAAACAACGTAAGTCCGGATTTTCAAAATTTTGCAGGAGGGTTAAAAAAGTGTATAACTTGCCTTTCTAAGCTAGTTTAAATCGATTACAATTTTTTGCATTTTTGTGACTTACGTTGTTTCTGCACTCACCGATTCAATTATATTGAGCAGCGTTGAGTTCAGTCACTTAAAGCGTAATGTCCGCAACTTGGGCGAAAAATAGAAAATGGAGTGTTTTAACACTAGATTCTCTCTGCCTATAAAGAAAAAAGAGTGAACTATAAAAAATATAGCCAAGATATAAAAAAGGGATCAATTTAGCCAGTGCAGGCTATGGCACCCACCTTGAGGTTTAACTGCGGCTCATAGATATCGTGTGAGTGATGTACTGTAATAAACTTATACTAGTTAAGCATCATATGACCGGATTCGATTTTACCAAGTTAGACCAGCTTGGCAACTGGCTTCCCACAAGGCGCCGGATCCCATGTAGAGAGCTTTCGTTCCACGTTATATATGTAAGCTTTTAGGATACTTTAATAGCGCGATTCAGGCATTGAGGGATAATTTCTGAAATAATCATGAAGTTTTAGTTATATTTTATTAGAATAACAATTTATATGGAGATATCACATATTATACTCGATTGTGACTTATTATTTTTAACTGATTTCCAAAAAAAAACAGGGATTATTAATTCGACTGTATTTTTTTATGTGTGTTATCACATAACTTTTTACTGGGTTAACTAATTTTGTTGGTTCTTTTGTCATATGATAGTTATTGCTTCTGTTATAAATTTAGTTAATATCTGACGTGTAGTTTTTGAGTTATTCGTAATAATTGTACTTTTCAGTGCATTTTATTTAAAGTCGCTTTCTTCTTTGTTAAAATCCTGATTGTAATGAAACGCCTGTCGTGGCGCAGAGGCACAAGCGTGCGACTGTAAACGCAACAGGTTGTGGGTTCGATTCCAACTAAATCAAAAAGTTTAGTACAAGGAACAGAGTATCTTAACACTAGGTTATCAAGTTTCCTCTGCCTACATATACATACACGGATACAGCGTGAAGCAAAAAAAAATTATACACTATATTTTATTATACGTTGTGGCAATTCTATCCTATTAATATTATAAACTCAAAATTTTATGAGTATGGATATTTCTTCTTTCACGTAAATACTGCGGAGGACGTCTAGTTGAAACTTTATTGTAATATAGCTCGTATCTCAGAATAACACATAGGTAACAATTTATGCGCCTGTCGTGGCGCAGAAGCACAAGCGTGCGACTGTAAACGCGACAGGTTGTGGATTCGATTCCTTCTCCAGGAAATGTTAGTGTTTTCATCTCCTGGGTTTGGTAACAAGGCAAAGCGCGGCGTTGAATTCCACCACTCAACACGCAATGCCTCAATTCGGCGGAAAGTGGGGAACGGAATTGTTGTAAGAGGACGGAGTGTCTCAACACTGAGTTCTCAGGATCTCTCTGCCTACCCTGGTATATGCGGGTATCACGGTATAGCGTGAAGTTAAAAAAAAAAGGAACAATTTATAAAGTTTTTGTATTGACCATAATATATTGATAAGCATCTATCAAATCATGTTTGAGAGATTACATAATTATCACTGAACATACGATGGTTCTATGATTTCACTATAATAATTTCATTCCTTTCACTTGATAATTTCAATATTTATTTAATTTTTTTTTAAATTAAAAAACAGGAGTAGGTTCTCAATTAAACTGTACTTTCTATGTATGGAACGGGAACGGAGTGTCTTAACACTAGGTTCCCTCTGCCTACCCTGCTATATGCGGGATACTGCGTGAAGCTATGTATGTTTTTATGTATTACCGCATAACTGTTTACTAGATGAACGAATTTTTATAGTTTTTTTTATAGAATAGCTAGTGCTTATGATGTGGTCCCATTTAAATTTAAAATCGGGCAAGTAGTTTCTGAGTTATTCGTAATAATTGTACTTTTGAGTGCATTTTATTTAAAGTCGGTATTCTTTTTTATTAAAGTTTTAATTTATTTTTTTTAACTTCACGCTGTATCCCGCTTATAGCAGGGTAGGCAGAGGGAACCTGAGACCCTAGTGTTAAGACACTTCGTTCTCTTTCAACAAATCCGTTCCCCACTTTCCGCCAGAATGAGGCATTGCGTGTTGAGTGGCGGAACTCAACCCCGCGTTTTTGCCTTGTTACCAAACCCAGAAAATGAAAATATTTCATTTCCTGGAGTGGGAATCGAACCCACAACCTGTCGCTTTACAGTCGCACACTTGTGCCTCTGTGCCACGACAGGCATAAGTTTTAATTATTATTTATTTAATTACAGATATTACTAAGCTACTTCAGCGAAGCGATACCATACAAAAAAACAAATTCTGATACATACTTCGCGTCCAGCTACGAAGACGAATATGAGGATTTACCACTTGAAGAAGTTGACAATAAAAATCCTGCACCGAGAAAACCACATACATACGAAGTCTACGAAAACGTAATAGATATACCGGATGATAGGTATACGGGACCTATTCACGCTAATTTCACAATACATCGACCTTTAAATATTGCACCTATAGTTATTACAGAAAATGGTAATTTAGATGAAGGAAAGAAGAATTGTATAAGCTTTTTAGATGTAAAAAATGATGAGAAACATAAAGTAAGTCCAGAAGTTTTAGATTTAGATAAAATACCAGAAAGTCATGGACTAAAGGATTATTTGAATGGTCTCAAGAAAGGTATTGTCAGTGGATTTAAGAGTATCATACATAGAAACAAACACGTGGAAAATTTTGGACCTGAAGATACTGGACCTTTGTCATTTTTGGACAAATTTCATAAAAAAAGTTCAGATATAAGTAATAAATTTAGTAATATATTTAGTGGTAAATTTGATGATGTTTTTGAAAGTTGATTGATGCTGTTTTTGGAAGAGGTTCTTTTTTATATTTATTACGTGACAGATATTATAGTAGCTAAAATCTATTTTGTTGTTTAATTTGCAGATTTTCTCATAAATACAAAAAAAAAAACTAACTTAATTTAAATATAAAAATTAAAATTTTGTTATATTTGAAGTAAATTAAAAAGCCATCGTGGCGCAGTAGTACAGCGTATGACTGTAAAAGTAACTAGTCGTGTGTTCAATCCATACTTGCGGAAAAAAATAATATGTAAATTATTTTCATTTCTTGACTCTAAGGCATTGAGTTTTGCTTCTCAACACGTACTACCTCTAATTCGAGAGTAAAACGAAGTACGGAGTGTCTTGACACTAGGTTCTCTCTGATTATCTTGCTATGCAGGTAAAAGCATGATATCTTATGATGTGTTCCGGTTCGATGGTATGTAAGCCAGGTTTTCCCCTTTCCCACCCATCCTTTCCCTAAAATGTGGTGGTTCCGATAGCGGACCACTACAGTGTCCTCCCCTTCCATCTGTATCCTCTAGGTTGGCAACGCATCTACAACATCTGTGGTGTTGTAAATGTTCATGGGCGAAGGTAACCACTTACCATTAAGTGGTCCTTCTGCTCGTTTGCCAAAAAAAGTGTGAACCTGGGAATAAATTATTAAAATACATACATTCAAATTAACAAATATTCAAAGAGCGCCTAGAAAAATTTAGTAAACAATGATTGCGTTAAACATATTCGTTACGCTATCAAACTTTCACGATGTCACGTTACGTGTCTCACATATAAATGTTACTATATGAAAAGTAAAATATATACACTTTGTAACTAAGTAACACAAAATATTACCTTTGAAAATGTTGACAAGAAGAATATAGAAGTTTTGCAAGTAAAAGGATTGGAAACCCCGCTTTTTGAATAAGTTGTACCTAATTGTATCGGTAATTGTACTCCAGAAAATGGAATTTTTCATTTCCTGGGTTTGGTAACAAGGCACATCGCGGCGTTGTTTCGCAACTCAGCACGCAATGCCCTAATTCGTCGGAAAGTGGGGAACGGAGTGTCTTAACACTAGGTTCCCTCTGTCTACCCTACTATATGCGGGATACAGCGTGAAGCTATGTATGTATGTAGTTGTATGAGGACATATAACTTAATTGTCTAGAGTGCTTGGACTGTAACCGAGAGGCGTCGGTTCGAGTTTTGCTATCTGTTAAACTTTTATACGTTAATTAAAAAAAAGTATTTTTAACAAAAGATATTTCTTAATGAAATTATTTTAACTAAAATCGGGGTCGACTCTACCTGTGACCACAGGCTGTTGTAAAGTATTCGAAAGTTTGAATTTCCAAAAATATGTGTCCGAATAATATAATACGAGATTTTTTTGCAGTTTCAAGCTTTAACCCGCATAGCAGGGTAGTCGGAGTGAACCTAATGTTCTCTCCCGCCCTAATTCGAGACTGCGTTTTGAGTTGCGGAGCTTAACGCCGCTGCCTTACCAAAATAGAGATATGAAATTAATTTTAATATAATCATGAATCCTAATGGGAATCGAGCCCATGACTAATCACGTTTACAGTCAGTCACTGACCTGTCCCACTGCACCACGATGGCTTCTACTAACATAAAAATTATATAGCTTCACGCTGTACATACATACATAGCTTCATGCTGTATCCCGCATATAGCAGGGTAGACAGAGGGAACCTAGTGTTTAGACACTCCGTTTCCCACTTTCCGCCGAATTAAGGCATTGCATGCTGAGTGGCGGAACTCAACAAATTATATAGTGTTCTTTATTTTACAATTGTACGCTTTTTCTCATCTAACAGGGCCTCAAATAATATCCCTACTAATGTATTGTAAATACATACAACAAGAATATACTGCTTTTGCTCCTTCTATAGTGGGGAACGATCCCGCTACTTCCAGCTTAAGTCTCACTAACCGCTTTACTAACAGGTCTAGTGTCGGACACTCCGTTCTTCACTTGCTGTCCGAATTCGGAACATTCCGTGTTAAATGACGGAACTCAACGCTGTGCTTTGTCTCACCAGAGTAAGATATAACAAAAATAATTTCTAATAACGTAGTTACCTCTACTTTGTATGTATATAGTGTTTTCGTTCAACGACTCCTTATTAGCATACTCGAAAATATTTGCAAACACCGATTCATACAAACCTTAAATGATTTATACGATTCAATGGCGTTTAGAGGACAAATTTTTATATTTGAATGCGAAATGGGCTCTAATTCGATTTTTTTTTTATTTTAAAATATATATTGATTTATTGAAAAAATGTTATATTATTTTAGGCCATCGTAACGCAGTGGGACAACGTATGGCTGTAAAAGTGATCGATTGTGGGTTCGAATTCCCTGGAAGAATGATTATATTTAATTATTTTAATTTCCCCGTTCGGATAAGGCAACGCGCGGCGTTGAGATCCACCGATTAATACATAATTATCTAAATTCCGGCGAAAGTTTGAGAACGGAGAGTCTTAATAATAGTTTCTCTCCGCTTGCTAGGGTGAAGCTGCAAATAAAGCTTGTATGTCCTAAAATTCCCTAGAAAACTGTATATATTTCTAAAAATGTATTTTGAACAAAACATACTAATATAAAAGTAACATATTACGAATAACTCAAAAACTAATGTTTAATCTTAACCAAATTTAAATTGGACCACATCAGAATCACTACCTATCACATACAAAAAGATTTATCACAATTAAAAAATGATTCACCCAACCAAAAGTTACACACGTGAAAAAAAGCAATCAAATTAAGAACCTTCTTTATAGAAGTCGGTTATAGCATTTAAATATCAATAATACACAAAAAAAAGGCGAAAATGATAAAACAAAACTATAGAAAACAACTAACATCTTTCGTTTGACTCGATATGAACGAGTTCTGAGGTCAGTATCCTGGAGGCTGTGTGGCGTGCGCGCGCATCGACCGCACGCGTGCTGTTTCCTTATATGGTATGTAGATCTTTTTATATTTATACACAATTATTGTTGTATTATTGCGAAATTACACATAATCTTTATAAATGATAATCTATGTTCTATTTTAATGTATGAGCTAAGTTACTGTTCAGTTTCATCTAGATAAGTTCAGTAGTTATTGCGTGAGAGTATCAAACATCGTTACAAGTTTTCGCATTCATAATAATAGTAGATTAGAAGTAATATTATGTTTTTCGAATACAAAAAAAAAAAAAAAAAAAAAAAATAAAAAAAAAATATATAAGTCCCGCTGAGTTTCTTGCGCCGGTTCTTCTCAGGTCTGAGGCATTAAATTTAGTGTACCGGTGGTAAATTATTTGACGTTCAAAAAATGAAGCTTGTAACTTCTTATTTTGAATAAAATTATTTGACTTTGACTTTGACTTTGTAATTGATATGTAAATAGATTTTTTTTTTAACTTCAACCTGTAACCCGCATATAGCAGGGTAGACAGAGGGAACGTGAGAACCTAGTGTTAAGACACTCCGTTCTCTTACAACAATTCCGTTCCCCACTTTCCGCCGAATTAGGCATTGCGTGTTGAGTTGCGGAATCAACGCCGCGCTTTGCCTTGTTACCAAATCCAGGAAATGAAATTTTCCATTTCTTGGAGTGGGAATCGAACCCAAACCCTGTCGCATTTACAGTCGCACGCTTGTGATTAGATAAAAAAGATGTTTATTAAATTTAATTTAGAAATTTGCAAAGAGTATCTAACTGTTGAGTTTCTTGCCGGCTCTTCTCTGCAGAACTGCCTTAGAAGTTGCTTGTATGCCTAAGGTTTAAGTTAATTCCATTATACAAAAGTACCTTTAAAGGTCCATCTGAATACAGGAACTTAAAATTCAAAATATTATAACGAATTACTAAGAAAAAAATAGCTTCACCTTTTTTATATAAAAATACGGTAGCCAGGGTGTAAGTGAAAACACACTCCTTTCTGCACTTATCACTTGAAATGGGCCCATTGAGTGTTAAGTAAAGTAAATCAACGCAGCTTTGTCTTAGCAAAATAAAAATATTTGAATTTAATCATTTTGAATTGCGGCGTTGAGTTCCGCCACTCAGCACGCAATGCCTCAATCCAGCGGAAAATGGGAAACGGAAATGTTGAAAGAGAACGGAGTGTCTTAACATTAGGTTCTCAGGTTCCATCTGCCATGTGCGGAATACAGCGTGAAGCTAAAAAATACATTTTCCCAAGTGGGAATAGAACCCACAACCAATAGTGGAGGTGTTCGCGATGATTGTGAATAAAAAATATCTCTGGTTTTTTGAACTGGTCAGACAAAGGGCGGAGTTGGGTTCAGCCTTTCTAGATTATAGAAGGAAATATCATAATACTAAACTCATTACATGTACTCTAGATAGATATACATACAATAATAAAATCGTATTAACACGCGTATTAAAAATGCAACTTTGTGTGGATGTTTAAATAAAAACTATCAAATAGATCTAGATGAAGCTTTATAGTTGTATAGTTTATATATCAGAAAACACCGAGAATACAATTTATGAACATTTTGTCTAAATTTTCCATAATTATATATATCTAGTATTTAAAAAAATCAATAGTTTATATACTATATTATTATATACTATATTATTTTGTTAGGTGGTAGGAGGTTCGTCCTCCGACTGGCTCGCGACCACTATCATGTCAAAGACGAACCACCAAATATCTAATGATGTGTTCCGGTTCGATGGCATGTAAGCCAGATTTTCCCCTTTCCCACCCATCCTTTCCCCAAAATGTGGTGGTTCTGATAGTGGACTACTACATTGTCCCCCCTTCCATCAGTATCCTCTAGGTTGGCAACGCATATACAACATCTCTGGTGTTATAGATGTCTATGGGCCAAGGTAACCACTTACCATCAGGTGGTCCTTCTGCTCGTTTGCCGTCCGTTATCAATAAAAAAAAAAAAAAATTACTAATTAAGTAAATGCAAGATAAATGATACCAAAAACTACAAAAATTTGCGTTTTATATGAATCACATAAAAGTTTTTATAAAATATTTGTTTCGAATACTTATTATATACAAGTATCTTTCATACATTGTAAAGTCAAAAAGAATCTAGTGATAACTCTCCGTCCGGCACTTCCTGTCTAATTAGACATTTTTTGTGTTCTATGACGACTCAACTAACTCAACGTCTTCCATTCTCTTTCAACAATACCGTTCCCCACTTTCCGTCGAATTGAGGCATTGCGTGTTGTATGGCGGAACTCAACGTCGCACTTTTTCTTTTTGTATAATCACTTTGTATAAATAATATATATTATATACATATATGCCTGTCTGTAATAATGCCTGTCGTGGCGCGACGGCACAAGCGTGCGACTGTAAACGCGACAGGTTGTGGGTTCGATTCCCACTCCAGGAATTGTAAAATTTAGTATATTCATTTCTAGGGTTTGGTAACAAGAAAAAGCGCGGCGTTGAGTTCCGCCATACAACACGCAATGCCTCAATTCGACGGAAAGTGGGGAACGGTATTGTTGAAAGAGAATGGAGTGTCTTAACACTAGGTTCTATGGTTCTCTCTGCCTACCCCGCTACATGCGGGTGTATCCCGCGTGAAGTTAAAAAAAAATTATAAATATAAGTCTTGTTTTATTAACTTTTTAAAGTCACTCTGATTTTGAGGCATGACCCATTGATACGCAGTGGTACGGCACTTGACAATATAGGCGATTATAGGTTCAATCCACACTCGAGACAATGATGATGTTAAATTTTTTTTAATTCTCCACTATGCTAATATAAGGCGCGGCGTCCATTATCGCTTATTTTAATTTTATGAACTACATTTCAATAACTTTAATTTCATTTATTCCTTTAGTAACATAAGGCGTGGTGTCAAAATTCACCACCCAATACGCCTACCTACCTACCTACCTAACTTCACGCTTTATCCCTAGCGGGGTAGTCAGGGAGAACGGAGCGGCAAACGCTACGGTCCCTGCATACCTCTTTCGCCTCGTCCACAGTCATTAACCTCTTCATGCATGCCCTCCGGGGGGTCCTCATGCTTTTCACGTGACCTTCCTTCCACCCAATACACAATGTCTCAAAATGAGGAAACGGAGTGTCTTAACACTAGATTCTCACTGACTACCTTATACGGCTATACGGAAAATCATGAAACTGAGATATTAACTCACAACCATCAAGTTCACTCAAACAAGTTGCAACTGAGCAAATTTTTTTTTTTTTTTTTTTTTTTATTGATAACGGACGGCAAACGAGCAGAAGGACCACCTGATGGTAAGTGGTTACCTTCGCCCATAGACATCTACAACACCAGAGATGTTGTAGATGCGTTGCCAACCTAGAGGATACTGATGGAAGGGGGGACAATGTAGTAGTCCACTATCATAGAGATATCATATCACTATATATAGCAAATATAGTGTTTATGTGAAATATATATTATTTATTTGCTATAATTCGAGCCATAGTATGAATTAACTGTATTCTAATTTACTCAGTCAAATAAATGAAACAAAACACTCTTTTAGTGTCCTTCTAATATTGTAAAATCGATAGATTGTAAGGATGTATGTTTGTTTGTTTCTCTTTCCCGCAAAAACTATTGAACAGATATTTTTGAACCTTTGCCTTTAGATTTTGCGTAATTTGACCATAATATAACAATAACTGATTAGGCGGCGGCGTTAAGTTCTGCCATTGAACACAGAATATCTATAAATAGACGGAAAGTAGAAAATTTAGTGTTCGTACACTCAATTTTCAGGTATTTATACATAAACGCTACTCTAATCATAATACACTTAGTTACTTTGTCACTAAACTGAAAATTATTAGAACGATTTTAATTGTTTTTATCAATACTTTATGAACTGACTTTAAAAAAAGGTGAGATTTTCAATTCGATCGTATATTTTATGGTAACACGCATAACTTTTAGCTGAGTCAACCAATTTTAATGATTTAATATTTATATGCAACGTCTGTCGTAGCGCAGAGGCACAAGCGTGCGACTGTAAGCGCGACAGGTTGTGGATTCGATCCCCACTCCAGGAAATGTTAGTATTTTCATTTCCTGGGTTTGGTAACTAGGCAAAGCGCGGCGCTGAGTTCCGCCACTCAGCACGCAAAGCCTTCATTCGGCGGAAAGTGGGGAACGGAATTGTTGTGAGAGAACGAAGTGTAGCGAACACTAGGTTCTCAGGTTCCCTCTGTCTACCCTGCTATATGAGGGATACAGCGTAAAGATAAAAAAATATATATACTATAACTAGTGCTTCTGGTGTGGTATCATTTAAATTAAGTTAAGCTCTGACGAATAGTTTCTGAGTGATTCATCATATTTTTAGTGCTTTTTATTTGAAGTCGGTTTTCGTTTTTTGGTAAAAACTAAATATTAGAAGTTATCTTAAATCAGGTTGTCGAAAACATTTATTTTAAGATCAAGGACATTTCAACGTGAAATAATTTATTTTTAATCTGTCAATCCATTATATATGTATTAGATTATATGTTTTATAATTAAGATTATATTGTATTAGTTTTTGAGGATAGTCACTCCGTTCTCCGCTTTTCGCTTCCCTGATCGAGACACTTAGTGTTGTATGACGTAACTCAACGCTGCGCTTTGTTTCGCCACAGCTACCAAATGTAAATATTTTAAATATATTCATTCCCTCGAGCGGGATTCGAAACTATGACCAACGCTCTTTCATTCCTTATACTACTTTTATCGTGTACAAGTAAGGTCTTTCCTACTCAGTTCCGCACATAGAAGGATAGACAGAGAGAAACTAAGAACCTAGTGTTAAGATATTATTGAAAAAAGTATATTATTCTGTCCAAGAATACTAAAAAATGATGTCAATATGTGCAATTAAATGCTGTTGACGCTCACCCGGGAGTCGTGTGGGGAGGCTCATCATAGTTGTATATTTATTGTAAAATTTTATTTGAAAAGAGCAACTGTTGAGTTTCTTGCCGGCCTTCCTCAGCAGAACTGCCTTCCGGAGCTGGTGGTAGCTTCCGTTAGGACTGACACGACTGACACCTTGTGTAAATATTGACGATCCGAAAGTAATTATAATAGCCTAGCCTGAATAAAGAATATTTTTTGATTTGATTTAAGACACCCATTCTCATAGATTTCCCATTAGGATTTCCCAACTCATAACCGCGCTTTGTTACCAGAAACAGGAAATGACAATACTAAATATACCATAGTAATTTTAAATAAAACAAAATGATAAGGTGATTTCCCGAAAATGACAATCTTTGTGAGTTAAGCCTTTCTCACCTGAGCGTGAATATAATAAAAAAGTGCAATGGACCATAATCCTCAAATTGTATGAGAAACCCAAAAAACCTAATAAAATCTGATTATACTTCGTTGGAACATAAAACCAATACCTGTTCTAATAAAAAAGACTCTGATAAATTTGAACACTAAATTTAATTTGACATTTTAAACAAAAATAATAATATTGTTTAGATGTTTAGATGTGTTCAGTTACGGTTAATTAAAATATATATTGGTTTAAGCGCGGCGTTGAAATCCGCCACTGATTATACAATCTAAATATATGTAATACTCATTCATTGGGTAAATACATCCAGACACAAATCTACCGACGTCAGTTTCCTGAAATTGTAAGAGCGCTGGTACCCATAACACAAGTTAAATCTTATAATGGGTACCAGAGTTTATGAATACCAGTGTAAAATCAATTAAAATAAAGAGATCATATTATGTATCTGGTAACTGTATTGCATTTCTTATGAACCAATAAGCATATTATTTATTTATTTACTCAATATACTCGATTTTTTTTATGGATAACGGATGGCAAATGAGCAGAAGGACCACCTCGTGGTTAGTGCTTACCTTCGCCCATGAACATCTACAACAGCAGAGATGCTATAGATGCGTTGCCAACTTAGAGGATACAAATGGAAGGGGAGGACAATGTAGTAGTCCGCTATCGGAACCACCACATCTTGGGGATAGGATGGGTGGGAAAGGGGAAAACCTGGCTTACATGACATCGAACCGGAACATATCAAAATATATTTGGCAGTTCGTCTTGAACATGATAGTGGTCGCGACCCAGACAGAGGACGAACCTCCTATTTCAGGCAGAAAGCGGAGAACGGAGTGTTTTGTCATTAGATCTTCTGACTACACGGTTACGTCGTAAAAGGGTGAAGCTGCGATGACTGCAGTTTCGAATACCTAAGCACTCAAACTCTGTTTAACATTCAAACCTGATACTTCGATGCCTCAATTCGACGGGAAGTGGGGAACGGAGTGTCTTAATACTAGATTCTCAGGTTCCCACTGCCTATCCTGCTATATGCGGCATACAGCGTGAAACTAAAAACATATTTCAACTCTGTGCTTTAAATATTTTTAATTTATTTTTAAATGAATTTGAGGATTATATACAGAACTTGGTATTCTTTTATATCTCGATTTTTTGTGCGGCAAAGTTTTTTGTTTTGTTGTGTAGAGATATTTTTAGGAATTTCTTTTACCCAAAGATTTTTTGTGAGAACATTCGCTTAGCAAGAAAAATTGCTATAATTTAACATTTTTAAAGTATAAAATATTTTTAAAAATTACCCACTTAGGACCAAAAAATAACATGACCGAAATTGATCAATGTAGCGCTTGAAGTTTAATCAAATCAAATATTTTCAGGTAAAAAAGTATTTGTATAATTTCTAAGATCGGAATATCTAATGGGACAGCATCTGACTTTGTTGTTGTAGTAGGTTCGATTCCTACCCAGGGGATTATTTTATTAAAATTTCACTGCTCTGGTAAAACAATCTCGAATTCAGCTGGGAAATGAAAACAGAGGGTTCTCTGTGTACTTTGCTGCGAGGAAAAGCATAAAGCTGAAAAAAAAACTAATTTAAATAATCCCAACCCTCTTTTTGTGACAATACTGACATTTTTAACATTTATTAAAGAGGACATTTTAATTAAACGACATTTACACGGACCATAATTATAATAATTTCATAGCAATCCGCTCGTCAGCGTTTGTGAGGCACTTCAAGATATTTAACGTTTTTGCTACTGACGTTACTGACGTGACCACTTAATAATTTTCTAGGATAATAAACATTGACAATTTACTTTCTCTTACCAACGAAATGGCCAGGAATAGAATTACAGTGAACTTGTTCGGTAGAAGTGTATAACGAATGACAGCGTTGGTCGTAGATTCGTATTCCGTGGAATGATTATATTTAAATTATTTTCATTACTCTGTTTGAATAATACAAAGGGTAGCGTTGAGTTCCGCGTTCTAACATACAATGTCGAGACATCGAAAATAGACATGACACTCGGTTCTCTCAAACTATCCTGTCACCTGTACCTGTACTCAGTGCTTAGTTAGAACTCGTGACTTTGTTTGGGCGTTCTATAAAACGTGAAATTACATATTTTCATATGAATTTCGAGAAATCCTCTCTTGGGTGAGCACTAAGATACTCCCCGAGGAGTCATGCCATGAATTTCGGTTTTTTTATGGCCAGTAGTTTCGCCTGGAAGTTGTCTGTCAGTCACTCAATAACAAAATGTTTTATATATATAGATATGATTATATGTACACACTCGTAAGTCCACTGCCTTACACTTGACCTGTTCGCTAGGACAAAGTAACGGTTTATAATACCTATAGTAAGTATCTAGCATACTATTAATATTTAAGTTAATAAAATAAAACAACTCTTTTAAAAGAATTTAATCAATCATGCAAAGGTTCTAGGTTCGATGTATATTTGGGGTATTATTCTTTTTTTTATGGATAACTGATGGCAAACGAAAATGAACGAATGAACGAAATACCTTCGCTCATGAGCATCTACAACACCAGAGGCATTGTAGATGCGTTGCCAACCTAGAGGATACAAATGGAAGGGGAGGACAATGTAGTAGTCCGCTATCGGAACCACTACATTTTAGGGAAAGGATGGGTGGGAAAGGGGAAAACCTGGCTTACATGCCATCGAACCGGAACACATCATAAGATATTTGGCGGTTCGTCTTTGACATGATAGTGGTCGCGAGCCAGACGGAGGACGACTTCCGACCTCCTACCACCAAACAAAAATCCCATTTTCCCGACCGATCTTGGGTCCCACCACTCAATACACAATGCCTCAGAATTGAGTGAATGATGGAGTACAGTGTTTTAACCCTAGGTTCTATCTAGCTACCCTGATATATGCAGAACTTGCGTGGAGCTAACAAAATACTATTTAAGTATTTATTGTACTAATGAACAAGGTACAATCGATTTATTTTACCTTATTCACCGCTTCTCGCTGAGATAATTGGAGGCATCGATTCATTTTGACGGTGCTTTAAGCATAGGACTGTATTCAGAGAGAGCGTAGTGTCTAGACACTCCCTTCTCCACTCTCATACAGGCTTAGACACATTTTGTGTTAAGTATCGGTACTCAACGCCGCGCCCTGTCTTAGAACAGAGAAATTAATTATATACAGTACCTTAAAAATATTCGTAACTTACTCGTAATACAAATGTATATGTATTTTTTTCTTATATACCTATATAAAACTTTTACGATACAACAAAATATTTTTACAACCTAAACACCTATTTGGACGAACCCTACATAAATTATATGAATACAGAGAACCGACTTGCTTGTAAGTCATTTATTAGCGATTTGCAAGCAAAGTTATTGTTAAAAACTTTACCTTACGACGCCTTCTTTTAATAAAATAATTAAAAAAATATACATACAAATATAGCTTTACGCTGTATCCCGCATATAACAGGGTAGGCAGAGGAAACCTAGTGTTAAGACACTCCGTTCCCCACTTTCCGCCGAATTGAGGCATTGCATGCTGAGTGGCGGAACTCAACGACGCGCTATGCCTTGTTATCAAACCCAGGAAATGAAAAATTCCACTTCCGGGAGTGGGAATCGAACCCACAACCTGTCGCGTTTACAGTCGCACGCTTGTGCCTCTACGCCACGCGGGTGTTACCAATTTTGATGATTCTTTTTTATATGATTTTTAGTGCTTTAAAGCAAGATTTAAAAATATTTAATTTTTATTTTTTTTTTTTTTTTTTTTTATGGATAACTGATGGCAAACGAGCAGAAGGACCACCTGATGGAAAGTGGTTACCTTCGCCCATGAACATCTACAACACCAGAGGCGTTGTAGATGCGTTGCCAACCTAGAGGATACAGATGGAAGGGGAGGACAATGTAGTAGTCCGCTATCGGAACCACTACATTTTGGGGAAAGGATGGGTGGGATAGGGTTTTTTTTTTTTTACATGCCATCGAACCGGAACACATCATAAGATATTTGGCGGTTCGTCTTTGACATGATAGTGGTCGCGAGCCAGACGGAGGACGAACCTCCTACCACCAT